>NW_017547207.1:363058-385984 GCF_001854935.1 Bemisia tabaci | reverse complement strand
TTTCTGTGTCGTTTTTCGGCGCGTTTTTAAGTTTCCTATGCAGGAGATGAGCACCGTCGAGGTGAAAGAACTCTCTCACCAAAATTACAACTATAAATTTGGGGGAAACTAAAATTCACTAAAATAAATAAATTACAGGAAAACGATCAGTGAAAAAAAAAATAAAATAAAACGTCAATTTATTGCCACAATTTTCACCAAAAAGGATGAAAATTGTGTTCCACCAGAAAGGATGAAAATTGTGTTCTTGCGGCTTCATTTTTTAAAAAATTTTCCGGGGGAGGTCCCCCGGACCCCCCTTTCATGGAGGGGGGGTAAACCCCCTCTGACCCCCCCTTAGGTGGTTGACACTCCTACCGAACACCTATCGGATAAAGTCACGCCACGCCACTGCAATTTCAATAATGAACCCGCAGGCAAATTTTCCACCGAAGCCTTTTTTTCAAAGACCAAGGGGGCGAGACGCACCTGTCGATAGACACAATTTAGTGATTATAAGATGAGAGCCAAGGTTACGCCATGACCTCATTACGTAGACTGTAGAGGGAAAAATCTAGCATAAGAGCATAATAAACCTCACGGAGTTAAGCTATTGTCGCTTTTGGATTGGGCGTAACTAGCAGCGTTGGGCCAAACCTCTTATATAACTGTATGAAGTTGAATATGCTCTATGCGAGATTTTTCCCTTTACAGTGAGTGTACTCTGCTTCATGCAGAGTCATGACGTCACCTTGGCCAGTATCGTTTGATCACTGACTTGTGTCTAAAGTCATGTTTGTTAGCTTGAGTCGAAACATCGGGAAACAGGTCGCTGCAACGCTGAAATTGTTAAATCCATTCAACCACTGGTTTTTTCATCAAATAAATATCAATTTTGCTTACGCATTTTTGGGCTTAAATTGTTTCTTCCATTTCCTGGCCGCATTGTGACAAAAGCCTATTTCGTCCCCTCCAAAAAAGCGTCATAAATAAACATCCTCTATTGCTGAGGGCGCAAAGTTCCCAAGAGAGAGAAGGATCAGACCACATAGTCGCCCGGAGAGTTCCAGTGACATTTGGATTACATTTTGCAATTAGTGACTACTATTATTCGCTCATCTGTAAGAGCACTGATCTGATGTGCATAGGGAAGTTAATGGTAAATACGTGATCACTACAATGACTGGGGATTAGTAGATCCTTATTGAGGAATATAGCCTGTTTTATGATCAGCAAAATAAAATGCTCCAACGTCGGAGGATTAGCAGCTGGGGTAAGGCAAAGAGCAAAGTTCAAATTTCTCATGAATGACATCATCTTGAAATTTCAGGATAGTATGAAAGATATTGTAAAATATTTCCGAAAATCAAATGCACAATTAAATTGAAAGCAAGTAAATTTTGCTTTTGCGTGTTTTTTAGTGCGTGTGCATACCCAACCCCTGAAAATATGTTTTATATTTTTCTCAGCTTTGTGAAATTCTACGAAATATTTCACGGGATCTCGGATCTCTCACATTTTTCATTTCACTCGCGCAACCCTGGCGAAGAGCCGATGCGAAACGAAGCCAAGTACCGATAGAGGACAGAGGACAAAGGAGAAAAAGTCAGGGGGGTGTGGGGGTTGGGGGACGCGGGAGAGGGGGAGGGGGAGGAGATGGGGGTGGTAATGGCGCAGAGTGACGTGGCCAGGTCGGTTTCCGGTGCGGTGATCTTTTACGACTTGCCGCAAAATCGAGCCCGGAGGAATTTGTTACGCTCGGAGAAAATGACTCAATTGCCGGATGCCGACGCTGCACTCCCGGCGTCGCGACGCCCTCCACCTCAGCGCCCGCGGAAAACAATCATAACGGACAACATCCACTTAAAACTATCCATTTTAGGCACATCCAAGCTCCAGGCTTTTCAAATTTTCAGGGATTGGGGCCGAGTAGAAGCTGTTTCAGCAGATCTAATCGTCAATTCCGCGAAAATTAGACGCCACCACCGGGATTCGAACCCGGGACTTATTGACCTAGAGTCAGACGCGCTGACCACTAATCCAACCCGGCCGGCCACAATCAATTGGAAATGTCCAAATCTAGCAACAAACCCTCACTCTTTTTTTTCCGGGGGATGTAGGAGAGGTATCTCGGAAGGACTCGACCACAGATTACGAAAAACGTCACTTACTGTATAATATCCTCGCCCGCTTGCGACGTTCGGGCCCCCAGGCGGCGGAGCTCTCGCCATAAAGAGACAGAGTAGACAATCCGAGCATTGCTACAACGGTGAAACGGTATTTATCTTGAAAGATCTTCAAAACGGAGCGCACGCCAAACAACTAAGTGTTCTAAGCGAGACGGTGAACGCCCCGAATCGGACTAACCGCTAAACTACCCGGCTCCGGAAAAGAACAGTAAGTTCATTCTTGGATGAGCCTTGAGGCACATACAAGCATGCGCTATCCGTGACTCATACAGAAATGCACCCTTCCGTAACGCGGCAGTCAAGTCATCCCGAAGATGCTCTTTGCGAAATGAGAAAACGAGATCATCTCACTAATTACATTGGAACGCGTTTCAGGTGGCCCTCGCTAAGACCCGACACCATAAGCCGTCATCTCCGCAAAACAACAGTAAGTGTATCCCGGCGTGAGCCTCGGAGCGTTCACGGATATGTAACGAGCGTGATTCGCACTAGAGTGCACTTACGGCTGTCTTCCGGAGCATCGTGCGGTTGTCCCGCCGACGGGATTTCGGGCTCAGGAATTGACTCTCGGTGCTGAGCAAATTGCTTCACCTCGAGAACCAATCCACTGCGAGCGTTATGAACGTCTTGTGCTCCTTTGCTAAGGAAAAACGTCGTTTGAGTTAACGTTGAAATTTTTATGGTAAACTCACTTGAATAATAGCTAAGTTTCATATCTGGACACAGATTTTCAAATAGTTGGTTCTGAATTTGATATTAGTCCTTATTTAGCAACAGTACCATAAGAAACCATCGAAACCGACTATCCTCTTCCTAACTTACACGGAGAAAAAAAACTCGTGCGTGGGACCCGAAGTTTAGGTCATATAGATATCTGAAGTTTTCGGATTGAGCATCTGAACACTTTAGGTCTAGTTATCGAGGTTCGGATCACACAACTGAAACTTCAGTTCTTACATCTGAAGTACTTCAGATATGAGAACCGAATTTTTTCGGATGTGAGAACCGAAGTTTTTCGGACGTGAAAACCGAAGTAATTCAGATGTAAGAATTGAAGTTCCAGATGTGTGATTCGAACCTCGATAGCTAGACCTAAAGTGTTCAGATGCTCAATCCGAAAACATCAGAGATCCTTATGACCTAAACTTCGGGTCCCACGCACGAGTTTTTTTTCTCCGTGTAATTGGTGTTCCTAGTGTGTTACGAATTTCACTATTGGCGTAGCAAAGGATCACCCTATCTCTATCCCTTATGGTTTCTGGATCCTTTACGGAGAAAAAAACTTCGTGCGTGATACCCGAGGTTCAGCTCATATGGATCTCTGAAGTTTTCAGATTATGCATCCGAAAACTTGAAGTCCAGCTGCTGAAGTTGGGGTCACCTGACACCTGAGGTTCTTTTGTATGTACCCGAGTCATTCAGATGTGTGACCCGAGCTTTTCGGTACGCACCGAAATACTTCAGATGTCTGACCCGAACTTTCCGGCAGCTGGATCTCAAGTTTTCGGATGCGTGATCCGAAAACTTCAGAGATCCAAATGACCTCAACTTCGGGTCCCATGCACGAAGTTTTTTTCTCCGTATTGATAAAATCGAATTTTCGTCAGGTTCTCGGAAAACTGTTCTTCGACTTAAGCTACTCTTCTTCCGCGACAAGAGTCACGAATTCGTCTTAATCGTATCTTTTGTAGGTACATTTCCTCTCAAGACTGTGTCTAGGGACTGGAAAAATGTTCGATGCACGCGGGATGTTGTCTTGACCGGACTTAACGAGATTTCACAATATAAGCAATGCTTGGAAGCACTCGGGACCTTTTCCGGTACTGACAAATCGACTCTTGAGTCGGTGGTTGATATTGCCTTTTGGTTTTTTTTCGCAACGGCGCGGGTCGTAGGTTGGGGTTGGCATCAGGGCTCTCTATTGGAGAGATTACGGGAGTGTAGGCAGCGCACTGTGCGTTATTGAATAGAGTAATTGGTGAATTAAGCTGCCAGCTCATGGCTGATACAGACATCAGAATTCCAAGATTGATGGGTGCGGGACTGCGGGGACTTCTGGAGTGGGGGCGGAGCCGGGCCTTGGCAAGGGGCTCCATAGAGTCACAAACTCGAGCCCTGGATCCTTGGAATGCCCGCTCATTTTTCACCGAGCCACTCGTCACTCTCGCCCCGATAACTCCATTCGCTTTTTCTCTATTGGCCTTCATTATCCGAAATAAGTCATAGCATCTCATCTTTCCCCCTTTTCAGCTCCACCAGCGGTTTGAGAATGCTCCGCTTAAGTTCACAAGAAGTTTATTCAATCATTGAATCCGATTCAATTGACCACTATAGACAAGCTACAAACTTGAGCATTCTGATGTTTACGTTTCCTCCTCAAAACTTCACGTAGAGCACGATTAGATAGCTCCGTTTTCTCTTTATCGTCTTTGTCTATTGCTTTGTCTATACATGTTTATAATCAGCCCGCTAATCTGCGTGTATCGCGGACAGGGAGGTGACGTCTTGCATCTTTGCGAGCGTCCCTAAAATAGCATACGCGTTTCTTGTCGCAGCACGATGAAGACACTCAAGAAGCCGAAGCGCCTTCAATTTGTTGATAGGCAAGACGGACATCCCAGGAACACGAATAGTTGCATCAAGGCGCTGTTATATCGGTATGAGTTCAGACGTCGCGTCGGCTAATGGACCGCCAGACAGGCTACGAATTTCATCGTTCTCATACATGTTTCCTCCTCAAATTTTAAAAAAGAACACGACTCTTGCTTCGGAAATTACCGAAATCAGCCTTTAATCAATATTTAAACGTTTTTATCCAGCAATGGTTACGAAAAATTTAAATTTCCCGTTCACAAGAAAAATAAAAGTAAAGTACTGATTTTTGGCCAGCCAGTTTAGAAGACCATGAAATGTCATCGAAATACTCTTTCGGCGATAATGTAATCGGGAGAAATGGACGTATTTCTATCAAACAGAACTACTTGCATGGGTGAGAGATATAGGGTGTGCTCGTTGAAGCTGGATAATAAACAATGTGGTCAGTGGGCGTGATTCCTTTCGAAGAATTGGAAAAGCGAGATTTTAAATTGAGCAAAGAGAACTATGTGCCAACTGAATGCGAGATTCATGAGCCGAGGGCATGACACGAGAGCGTTGTGCACAGGGCTCATGAGTTAAAGCGCCCCGACGACCATCTCCCCCTCACGCCCCGGCTCCATTATTGCCGCTGACGTCACTGGCGCTTTATTATTCTCATTCACGCTTACGGCCAGAGAAATAACTAGCACACCCCATATTTCTCACCTCCACATAAATCTGTTTGATAGAAATACGTCCAAATGTGAAATGAATTTGTATAAATGTGTAAACTCATTCATAAGTTTTGGAGCGATGAATGAAGACTCTCCTCTGGGATCCTAGGATTAGCAAAGGATTTCAATGTTGGAGAATTTTTATTCAGAAGTTGAGCTACCTTCCTCCTGGCTTCTGAGCCGAGAGACGTATTGAACAGCTCATCGCTCGGCTGACAAAATAACGGAACTACACTTTGAGGACCAGCCCGAGCAAGCATTGAGTTTTTAGGACGACAGGGTTTATCGCCGAGTGTAGTTATGTCCTTATGTGAGGTGAACCACAAATTTGATTAGCAAGAAACCTGGCATCTGATGAACTTGCTATGCGCACTGCATCGCCTAATAAGACTCATCAGTCAACAGCGAACGTGAAGGTACTGAGCAGTCAAAAAGCTTGTTACCAATCCCCGGTACCGACACCATGGACCACTTGACAAGGTACGAATTTCAGCATTCTGATACAGGTTTCTTAACCAAAATTTCACGTAGAACACGATGCGCACAACAAAAACTACCGAAATCAACTCCTTACGAAGAAATTAAATGATTCTTGATGCGTGAATTCAAACCACCCGCTCATGAAAACTCAATACTCTACGTGATTCACGCCGCGCGCTAAACGTTTATCATGACAGTCTTTGCGATATAAAAATCTGGCAACCTTAATTTTGACGCTTTGGCTCAGCTATGGCAAATTGCTTATAGTTTGAAAAACACATGGTGGGAAATGAACATTGCTCGATTGAGAAGATTGCTGAAACCCAATGTAATGCGCGGTTTGACTCACGTAGAGCTTTGAGTTTCTTGTGAGCGGGCCTTTCAAATTCCTCATAACCAATGTGAAATAAAAACGTTAATATCTTCCTTAGGAGTTGATTTCAGTAATTTTCGTTGCGCAAATCGTGTTCCGTGTGAAATTCTGGTTCGGAAACATGTATTAGAATGCTTAAATTTGTACCTTGTCTAGTGGTCCATTCTGAGCACGGACACGAAAATCTCTCAAAATTTGATTTTTATGGACGGGAAGTTAAGTTACCTGCGGCAGAAAGTTGGGTGGAGCACATGATCCCAAGTTTCTTTTCCGTGGGGCTGGGGGCAGGGCGATCTGTATCTGATTGTGAGCCGCTGCTCCAAGCCAGGACGGCAGCGAGCACTCCGCAAGAAATTGATACGGAAAGTTTGAGCTCGGGTGAAAGTTGCCGCCGTGGGAGAAGTCGCCTGTGACAGGGATTCTTCTCGGCGGCTGTTGAGAAGCCTCCTCGCTCGGTGACATCAACGAAATCTCCAAGTTTGTTTCCAAAGTTGAAATAATTAGCGAGAAGCGGCGTTGATTCCTTCTCCTTGCAAGGAAACACCGTCAAATTAAAGATTAAAGGTGTGCCGGTCGTTCGGGTATTTGGGCAATTTGCTATTGGCCCAGCGACTCTTACTTCCCACCTCTTGCTTCCGCTCGTATTTCCCTTTTATTCGGCCTCTATTTGATGATTATTCTCACTGGAATCGACGCCGCGGGCTCTCAGTGCGGAAATTGTGGCTTGAGGCCAGTGTTCCCGGGTGCTCCGTGTGCGAGATCCGTACGCTCTACCGCTCTCCGTGCTGCTATTGGCTGAGCGTCATTCTGTGACGTCACGCGTACGGATATTTTAAGATAGGGAAGCGTTTTTCCCATAAGGTTTTTGTCCGTACGCGGCCCGTGTCGGTACAGGGAATGTCCGCGCGGCACGGATAAATCCGCACGCCTGGCATCACTGCTTGAGGCTTTCCGCTCCTCAAGCCTAGGCATTTGACAAAATGCCTGATTTGACTATTTTCCTTCGACCTATCGATGCCCAAAGTATGAAATCACGTATCTCCATAGTGGTGTCTCAAAATTTCTGCTCCTCTTGTATTTTTGCCTGTAACTCGGAATTCATTCGGAATATTTTGCTAACATAGAAGAAACATCAATGAAGTTCTCAAGAAATAACGTCTATTTTTTCGATGAAAAAATAAAGTGTGACAGGGAGTCTGACACAGAAGGAGAAGCATAGTTTTGCACTTTAGCCATTGATATGTTATTGTGAAATCTCGAAGTGACCGATTGACGGAAAGCTCTTTGGTCAAATCTGTAATTCTTGAAGAAAATCAGCTTTTGTCCAGACAAATTGGTATTTCACCAAAAAACACTAATTTCTCAAAACGTGATTTGTTATCAGAAATGAGCTTTTTGACAAGATCAATCACAAAACGGAAAAATAAGAAACATGGAGATCTGAAAAGAGGTGCTCCGAGGTTTTCGTTTCTCATTACGATGTTCGTGATGGAAAAAAACTAAGTTTTGGGACAGAAACTTCACTAAATTCCGGGATTTGACTGTAACTTCTGCGATGAAAAGGAACAAATTGTTGACCGCCTAGAATCGCCACCTCAATTGCATGCATTCCTTTCACTCAGATTTTTTCACTTAAAATTATGGGAATCGGCCCTGCATAACGGTAGAAGAAACTGTGATGAAACATAAAAATTTAAGAGACCAGAGAGCTTATGATAATGAAATGATATCTAATGCAATAATACTGCCGTGCTAAGGGAAAAAGCCGTTTGAACTTTCCAGCGTTGCCAAACTTCCTTTGATAAAAAGCGAATTTCCTGGTAAATTTATGAATATTTTTCTCCCAATTTCTCGGATAATTTATTTCACAAAAGGACCTACAGATTCTGAAAATATAAAGTAAAAATATTTATAACTTCCCTAAAAAATGAAAATCTAGCGAAGGAAATTTGGCAACTCTCGAATGTTCATACGGCGTTCTTCCTTATCACGGTGGAATACTCGGCAGAATATATCTCTTGTAAAAATGAAGGGGAAAAAAGACATTTTGGAAGAGCGCCAAGCGAGGAGAAGTTATTCTTATATTGATAGCTCGGATCGGATTGGAAGTGTCTCGTCAAAAGATACGGTCAAACGGGGTGAAGGCGGCTCGAGGATCCAGTTGATACTCATTCGCTCGTCGAGCAGCGAGCACTCGCCGCGCCGCGCCGCCCCGAGGGGAGACAAATTTGCAGCTCGCCTCTTCCTCGAGTACCCGAGACCCAGACTGCTTCCTCATCATCTCGTCCCGCCAATAAAAATTGGATTTTATTTTCGTATGTTTTTACCTCGGCATTTCAAGGTCATTGCTCGCTCATGACGCACACTCAGGGCAAGGCCCGCTCCTCTCTATTTTTACTTCAAGCCGAGGAGACCTCAAATGCGCCTCCCCATTTCCTCACCCTCCGCGGCCATGTTTATTGAAATATTTTACTACCCCACGCTAATTCAAATTCCACAAGGACGAAAAACAATAAATAAAATCGGTAAAGCTATCTGTGTCTTCATCCGCTTGAAGCACTTAAATACTAGAGCCATCCGTAGATGGATCCAAGGAGCGGCTCTAACCACCCCCCCCCCCAAAAAAAGGAAGGGATGAAACGGGAAGATTGAAAGAAGAAAGGCATGGAGAAAAGAAGAAGGAGAACGCTTGTTTTCGGTTATTATTCATGATGACATTGATTTGAATTGCACGTTTGATGCTTTAAAATGCCTAACATTTTCGGGCTACATCCTTAAACCCCCATATCGCCCCTCCCTCGCTCCATTCAAAGTGTCTGCATCTGCCAATAACTGGGACTGTACTGGAAAACATGGATTTCTCGACTTAATCGACTTTTCTTTGGCAAGATAAGGAAACGTTTTTTTCTGCCAACATTCATGATCTGGCAAATCATTACACCAACCATAAAATGCGACGCAAATATTTAACAATAATTCCTCTCTATGAGGACAAATAATCATTATGTTCAAGATCAGCAGAAGAGTCAGAATTTTAATCCGAGTCAGAATGTTTGACCTTTTGCCTAGGCATATGATGAAATGCCTGTTTTGAATAGTTGCCTGCGACATTGACACCACACAGAATTTTAGCAACACCTGATGACGTTTGGAGTGCGACGTTTTGCAATTTATACCGTTTTAAATGTTTAAAATGCTTTTAATTTTTTAAACGCTTTAATCTCTCTTCAGCCGAGAAAAGTTTTTTTTTTTTATCTGGTTCTTCCCTTACTTTTGTACATTTTCTCTCAGAGACTCTTCAGGTCTTCAACGTGGTCAGCGCTCGAATTTTTTTCGGTTTTAATACGAGCAAAAATTCATTCAAAAACTTTTCATTCAAAGAGACTGCATGATGAAGCAGTCTCCTTTGAATACGATTCGCGGTGAATTACTTGAGCGAATTTAATCTAAAGTTTTGGATGCGCATCATACCTTCCAGATCTCCTCCTCCCCCCCCCCCCCCCCCNGGTTGCATCGTTCGGAGATGGATAGTATGGGGATGAGGAGGAGGCGAGATACAGTGGGAGCGAGATTCTAGGATAAAACTACATAATTTGCGTCCCTGTTTGCTGATTAGTTGAAAGGATTGCCGTTCGGTGGTGCCAGTCTAATCTGCGGCATCTAATTACTTGATTCTGAGCCATTAGGAATTGCATCTATGCCAAGTTCTCCCGTAGGGTATCCTGCAGCATACTCTTGCAATAACAACATGGCTCATAATCAGTAACGACTTGGAAACACTTTTTTCTCTATTTGAAACCATTAAAAATATGATACAAGTTTGATAAATTATTAATTCATAACGTTATAATGAAACAGCCTTGGTAAATGCTACAAAAATTAAAATGACCCCCTCCAAAATGACAATTTTTAAGTTGGACCTGAAATGGTTTAAATAAATATTTATGATGACACAACTTTTGACGAAAAATTTTAGGTGGAGTATATAAACGGTATTCAATAAATAAAAAGTATAAAAATAAAGGAAAACTGCTTTTAAATGACGTTTCCCCTTTTCCTTCCACCCTTAAAATAGCAATTTTTATAAGTCGTCTTGCAATTTTTACGGTAAAAACCGGTTGAATGCGTAAATTGACATAGGTAAGTACGATTATTCAAGAGACTTTGAGTTTTTGACGGGATTTGCGCTAAAAAGGAACGGAAATTCACATTTTAAGTCCCCAATCCTCCCCTTCCCTTGTATTTCGAAAAGTTCGTAAACTTAAACTAAAATTGTGTATATAGTGATGTTTTATCGTATGCCTCGACGTAAGTCATATTTGGCTCAATGCTACGATGAACATTATTTTAAGCCAGGAATTTTTACCGTAAGTGCTCTCGATCATTATCGAATCAAATATTCAATCAACATACATAATCCATGAACTTAATCACCACAGACCCAAAGTGACTTTGTAAAGACGCAGAGCGCTTTTAATGACCGCATAGTCTACCGCGGAAGGGCCGACCTCTACCTCCTTCCCGCTACCCACGGAACTTTCGAGTACGAATTTTGAACCAACCATTAACAGCCCAATCAAGATCTTTACGAGTCAGCAACACTGCCGCTCCATATAAATCCATCATAAACAATCGATTCCAGGGATGAAAACCTGCCTCGATACCTATCGATCCCTATCGAAAAACCTATCGATCAGTTCACACACATTCGAATAAATGGGACAATCACTTTCACGTAGAAGGAACAGTCACAGTGTTGCCAAGTTGGAAAAATGATGAGAGTAAGAGCCCCATTCCACGTGGATGAGATCGAGGCGTAATTATTCCTGGAGCAGATGTCACTCGATAATTCAAGGGGTCGGGGATCGGAGCGGGGGGGGGTGAGGGGATGGGGGTTCCCCCTGAATGGTTCGGCAGAGCTTTCGGCGCGCGGATGATTTGACGAACGGCCGGCGATTTTTTTCGCGTGCGCAGTCGTTAGTAGGAGCAAGAGCTGCCTGGGGCTGGGGCTCCGAGTCACCCTAGTCGAAGCGAGGGGCTAAACCAACCCCCACCCCCCGTCAGTGGGGAGGCACTAAGCACCAAAGCCGAGAGAACATCGCCAATATTGCCGGGCTAAGCAGAAACGCCGAATGAGCATTCCAACGTTGCCACATCCCCCTTGCTTGTCAAAATTTTCATTTTGCCAAGTCTCACGTATTTTTGTGTGATATTTTTCATGCAACCGCAATCGTTTCCCCTCGAAGGCATTGCTCAGCCATGCTTTATCATCATTTCAGAACCATCAGACATTTGGAATCGGAGGGTAAAGAGAGGTTTGCGTCGCTAATATGACGGCCAAAAATATGTCTGTCATTTTGGTGACACGCTCCTCAGCTTACCCTCTGATTTCAAATGTCTGATGGTTCTGAAATGATCTCAATTCATGGCTGAGCAGTGCCTTTGGAGAAAATGCAATTTTAATTCGTGGAATCAAGTAGAAAGTGGTGAAGCAGAAAGTGAAGTTTGTCCCCGAAATGACAAAAAAAGCCCACGTTTTTGAACCAACATTCATCTGAAAGCAATGTACATTTTGGAAATAGCTAGCTGCACGTATCAGCATTGAACTTTCGAGGTTTTTTCGTTCAGAAAATGTTATGGCCAACCTTGTTAAAGGGCCTTCGGACGAAAAAACTAAATAAATCTGGTAAAAATCAAAAAGTGGCGACAAGACATTTGTCCCTCCAGCTGAAAACGAGCCCCGATGGACTTTATTTTGAAATACGGAACCACAATTTCTGGCTCATCTGTACAAACACGTATGTGCATTCTTTATGTTCTCTTATGTTTTATGCACAGTTTATTCTTTTGAAGTACGATGATAATTACCTACTGATGATTGCTTACAAGTGCGAAAACTTATGAAGATTTCAAAATCAGACAGATATTTGGCTGAATGATACACATATACTCATACTACCTCAATCTCTAAATTATTCTAGATAACTGCTTGAGGGATACAAAATGCATGAAATCGAGACTATGTAGCGCTTCGGCGTTTGAGCCTATTTGAGAATAACAGGACTTGACATTCATGTTTCTAGACCTTAAAAATCCGTTTTTCTGCTCGTTACTTTGCAACGACATGCACCCATGTCTAAGTAATACCTAGCCGTCAGAAACTCAATTTTCGATTTTTTTCGCTAAAATTTTTTTGAGGATGACCGATTCAAGTCCGCTAGAAATTAGGCAGTGAAACTATGAAACTATTCCGGGAAAAGCCCATTTCATCGGAGAAGTGGCGGCCTGTGAATGTTCATACGGCGTTTTGGTCGGGCACGGTTCCGTTGAAGACGAAATTAATCTCTCACGTGACAGCAGCTGTCGCAATTTGATTATTAGTTCCCTCAATCCGTTTTTTTATCCCCTCCCCGCCCCCCGCCCCCTGGCGTCGCAACCCCTCGGGCATCCCCTCGTCTCATACGGAAGTGAGGTGTGTCGTGTTTTATCGCCCGGCCGTCTTCGTCGTGAGAGGCACGTTTTCCCCCTTTCAACCCCCTACAACCCCCACCCCTCAATCCCCCCTTCTCCCCAAGCCCCCTCTGTTCCCGTGATAGCTCGCCCGTGTCAGCTTATCGGTTTTCCTTAACAGCCCGACACAAGACCGAAATCGGTCGGAAAATCATTGCCTTCAAGAGGGTCGCCTAGAGCTTGGAGGAAATTGGTAGACTAAGCGATAGATTAAGAAAACGCTGTCATTTCATCGGCCCAGAGGATGATATAACGCAAAGCCTCTTCAATACATCGAAATGGATAACTCATCCGTTTTAGTCCATTTTGTAATAGCAGATGTCAATAAGCTGTGCGCAGTCAGGCTGCGATGTTTTTCAATAAAATCAGATGTCTTTGTTTCTCGGATGGGCGCACGTAACTCCATTCCAAGCTTTCAAAATGACTCGAGCAATTACATATTTTACAAGGATATGACCGTCTAATTTTTATCCGAGATTTAAATAACTGATTTTTGCGTGTGATCAGAAAAAAATCAGTGCAATTTTCAGTCGGAAATTTCCGACATGTCCTCGGAAAATTTACAATTTCAGAGCAGAAATGCTGGTACATTGAGGTAAAGTCGCGTTCTTTCATGTAAGGGTTGATTATTAAAATTGATAGACAAATTGAAAACGAAAGGAAGCCTTTTGGTGTTAGAGGTGGTTACATTGGACAAAGAAGGTAATTAGTAATAGACTAAGTAACAGCAATCTCGAGAAACTCCATAGATAGTCCATCATTTGTCTCCTTGATCTACAAGAATCTTCCGTTTTGACCTATAGGATCACTCCATTTTCCCTTTTGTCCGTCGATTTTAATAATCAGCCTGCTGGAGGATTTTGACCTGCATATTGACGGGTGTATTATTCCACAGAGCTTCAAATACTTATCGAATGCTATCGAATACTTATCGACTTACCATGAATAAAACTCAGTGTTTTTGAATAGCCCGAGGGACCATGAATAAAACTCAGTGTTTTTGAATAGCTCGAGGGACCTTGTAAATCAGAGAGAGTCAAAGCTTTCAGCATGAAATAAAGAGTGGTAGTTTTCTCAGAAAGTTGGAATTATGACTTGGCACAAAGGTTGGCTCAATAAGTCCTATCATCATAGAAAACAACTCTTTTACTGAAAACTAGCATGACTAACTGATCTTGTCCGCCAGGGGATTTGGATTTTTGAGGTTTGTTGAGATTTTGATTGACCGCTAACCGCCGTACAAGCGAAAGGAAATTCCTTCCGGATGATGTTGCGCCTACAACGATTGGTTTTAATGTTGACTTCAATGACGATCGCATCCAAAATTCTCGGCTCACACCTCGAGGTGGGTCGTGAAGGTCGTGAAATGGACGGATGCAAATGGCCGCAAGTCATCCAATTGCAGAAGATAGTTCTTGACTTCTGGTGAAGGGTTTCTGTGTCAGTCGGCAGTTCCGCGAAAGGTTCAGAATAATATCTCAAAAATACGAGGAAAAATAATTCGAATTTTCTCAGAAATCTCGTATTCTATCGAAAACCGTTTGGCAACGCTCTAATTTGCGTACTGCTTTTCTCCCTAGAAAGGTGAATCGGTCCTTTGAAAGTTTATGGAGTGATAAAAATAAGGGCTCTTCCTGAAGATAACTATTCGTGTTCTCCGGTGTGTTTGTTGCCTATGCAGCAAAATTGAAGGCGCTTTTCAGATGGACGATAACCATCAATAGGTTAAAAAAATCGTTCGTCGGTTCAATCAGAGTTTATGACGCGATAAAAATAAGCGTTTTTCGAATAGATATTGGCTATGCGGTAAATTTGAAGGTAGACTTCAAATGGAAGATTCGTAATAATAGGTTCACAATATCGCACATTGGTTCAATCAAAGCTTATGCTTGAGAAGCGATGCAAAGATGAGATTTTCGTGTAGACATTCACTTTATTTCGTCGTCTCCGGCACGAAGGAACGTAACTCCACTCCAAGGTTGCCAAATTGAGTCAAACAATTAACTAATGATACATAAATGTACGTAAGCAATTTTTATCCAAAATGTCTCTGTTTTTTGCTTGGGATCTAGAGAAAAATCAGGGAAATTTTCAGTCAGAAATGCCCGAGATGCTCTTGATTAATGGGCAATTTGCGAGGGGAAATTTGGCAACATTGTAATGGAGTTACGTTCTTTCGTCCGGGAGACGACGATTTGTGCCTTTAAGTAGATTTCTTATCCGTTGGCTTAAGTTGGACTTCAGGTGGACGTTATGTATCAAGAATCACGCATCGTTCCTCGCCCCAGTCAAAGCATACTGCGAAAGATATTTATGTTAATCGAACAGCTTATTCTTCGTGCTCCTCGACGAATTCGTTATTTATCCGGATTGACGGATTAAAACAGTTAGATAAGTACCTGCTCTAAGGGGAGGAACAAAATGTTTACAAAGATAATGTCTACTTATTAGCTCTCTGCATATACTCGTTTTCAATTTTCAATTTGACCTCCGTCAGTTTTAATTTTTTTTTTTCTGGAAGCAAACATTTTGAATCTGCCAATTCTATTGTGAAGTTCCAAACAAGAGTTTCTCCGTAAGACCACATTTTGCAACAAAGAACTGTTATTCTTGGCGGATCCAAGGAAACTAATGGCACGCATGTTATTAGTACTTTTTTCTTCTTTTTTTCCAATGAGCCAAACACAGTAGTTTCTGATTACAAGTCCAGTTACAGATTGATTTTGGACATTTTCTGCTTGTTCAACATACAATAAAAACAATTATAAAATTGACGGGGATCGAGTTGAAAATTGAGAACGAACGCATGCAAGGAGCGAAGAAGCAGCACAAAGGAACCACTGTTTCTGGTTCATTCTAGAAACAGAATATGAGCCCTACAAGTCTCCCTATATGCATAACGGGTTATTTTATGAATGACGCAGATTTCAAAATATAATCCAGCTAAAATCGATTTTGGACATTTTCCACTTAGTCAACGTTATATGTGTGAAATCGTGTCGATGAGAAAACTCGTGTCGTGATACTTCAATCGAACTTCATTCAGCAAGGAGGAGCCACTATTTCCAATTCATTTTTAAAAACAGCATGTGATCCATAAATTTCGCTGTCCAGATAAGTTCTTTCATCAACGAGCCAGGGAAAATGTGTTCCGATTCGTATCTATGTTCGGTAGTCCATTTCATTTACGGTTCCACGATCTGATGGAGCCTGAATGTGCCGATGAGAGGATTGATTCACGGAACACCGGGACGCGTCGCGCGGTGGCCCGTGGCCCGTGGCTGTGAGGAACAGACTCGACAGACTCCAGACTAACCGCATCCCCCATCCCCTCATACTACCTCTCACCCTCGAGAGACCGGCCAAGTTGTCGCCCCTTCTGTCGCAAGGGCGTATCTCCATTTGGGCACTAACCACGGAAAGCATGGATCCTCATGAAAATCAGGGCTCACTGGGAAATTGAGGTACGCCGTTACGACAGAGAAGCGACCAAGTATGGAAACGGGCTAACTTCCCTGCTTCGGAATGTGACGCCATCGGGAGCTCGGAAACTTTGGCACAACTTCTCGGTCGTGCTAAAGAAGAACGCCGCATGAGCCCTTAAACGTTGCCATGTTTCAATCAATAAAAAAGAATTCACCGGGGAAATTTATGAATTTTCCCCTACAGATTTTTCAAACTATTTCGTTCGCAATTCAATTGAAAATATCTGAAAATTTTGAAGGACAACATGCACAACATTCCTCGAATGTACGAGTTTTATCGGAGGAAATTTGGCAACTCTTGAATGTTTGGACGGTGTTCTTCCTTAGCACGGAAGCTCTGGTTGGGGCCAATTTGCGCAACATGGACCGCGGTTTCCAAGCACGCTTCACCTGCTTCCCCGAGGCGGCGCCAACAGTCTTTTCATTCATGCATCTCTCCTCGCCCCATTATTCATGCAAATTTGCAATGGACATTTTTGAGGCTTCTTATCGAATTTTAATGACAAATACTTAGCTTCTAACTTTCGGAGGCGGCTGGGAGTTCTTTGAGATCCCTTCTTGCAATCAAGGGACTTCAATCAAGTGTCGATATAGGGAGAATATGGATCTTATTGTACGCTAATTTTTCACTGACCGCGAAAAAGGAGATGGTGCTTACGGCCGCAAACGAACGAACAAAATAGCGACCTCACCCCTCAAGACAGTTTAATTACATTTAGAGGGAATTAATTAAATAATTGGACCCCATTTTTGAATTAAAAACTACAATTTCTGGCTCAACACTTAAAGCACTTATGAGCATACGGAAACTTTTTCTGGGTCATGGGTCATAGTAGCATGCTAATTTGAAGGAAGTCATGAATTGGGTTCATCCAGGAATATAGGTTTCGTACCGATGCAAAATCGGAAAATTTAAAAATAGTAATGTTTTGCCCTATATTTTCCAAGAGGTGTGCTTGTTTGTCGTGGAGATTTATGAAAAGTCAGAGAATTCCACTTCTTAATTTTCATGGCCACTGCTTTCCGGGTAAGTTTTGAAAAAAAGACTTAACGTATATTACATTTTAAAAGCACTCACACGCACTTTTGGAAGAACCACTGACTGAGAAAATCTAAGAACTAAGGTTGTGGTATAGGAATAGAAGATAAAATACTTGAGGGGTAAGGATGGATTTTTTGGGTATTGGCAATTCACATGTCTTCGATCACAGAAACAATTTTTTGGTTCAAAGAAAAAAAAATCTTAGGTTAACTGTCTGTGCATCGTGTAGACGTCGAAATACTGAGATACTCGTATACTGATCAGCCATATTGAAGTTTGATTACCAAAAGCGATCAGTTTGGTTATATTCGAGCCAAAAACTGTAGTGAGGCCGCATGAACCGAAGCCCTGTCAGAAGTTTCTAGTAGTTTCAGGTGACGTTTTGGAAGAAAATTGAGCTCTTTGTCACTGCAAATAAAACTTTTCTTGGAGAATACTTAGTAAAAAAACTAAATATAAGGGCTCATTTTCTGCCACAATAATTGAGTTTAAAGTTCATCTATGTCACAACCCTCCATGCAACTTTTCAACTTTAAACGGTGTTTTTCTTAAAAATACAAAATTGACACTTAATCTCCTCATTCGTGATAATCCATGAGGAAGGGAGGTTAGAAAATGAAGTTATGATCCTATTTTAAATTTAAGTTATCCACTTTTAATAATCGAAAAGTTTTTCAAAGAATATCTTCCGCCTCTAACTTGAGATTTTAATCCGATACTAAATTCATACGAAGTTTTCACAACTTGGAGCTGTAACGATCCTCACGAAATTGCAACCTTTTTTTCCCTCCATTTAAATCCATTGAATATAATCGATTCTAGTTCAAGCAGCCTGCTTCGATAGTTTTCGATTATTATACATGCGTTTAAATGGGCGGAGCCAGCATGAGCAACTTGCGAGAGTTGCTACTGACTTGGAGCGGGCGCGATGTTTGCCAGCACATACCTGTTTGGCGCGCGGCCTCGGTTCAGCGCGAACTATTGAAAAGTAATATGTACTTTTAATTAACTAAAACCAGGGCCATTAGTGGCATTAGCGCAGGATGAACTACGTCATTCAAACAGCGCAATTCATTAAAGCAGCCGTAAGGGCTCCTCATAATGTAACTGAGCGTTGCGTCCGGTGCCGACCGTAGCAGCGTTGTCATTCTGATCCTTAATCTTAGTTAAAAGGAGGCTCCATGAGTATGGCCTAATCCCTGCGTGGTCCAAATGTCATTAGTCGCTTTGTAGTAATTCATGAGGGGGGGTTCACGGTATGTTCAATCCAGGAAAAAATTGAAAGCTATCGAGATTCATGAAGGTACCGAAAAATCTGAAGTATCTCGTTTTCAGGAAATCAGTATCAAAACCGACACAGTGTTTTGATTTTGCTCCTACACTTAAAAGAAAATATAAGTCTAATGTTCAGGAAACTTTAGAAAACCTAAGCCTTCGGTTGATTCGGGAGTTTCCTACCTTTAAACTGCTCCCTGCTCTGGATTCAATGCGAGCTGTACAAAAATTAACTCAAAATTTTGGTTTGTTTGTTTTACAATTCGTATATTAACCAGAAATAACACTAGGGCACAAATGTTAGTCGAGGTGTAGACCACTTTCATTAGAAGTGATTTGCATCACCTTTCTTATTTCCTGTTACTACGCGATGATCAAGATTCGTTTGTAAGATCTCAGGAAAATCACGAACGGGTGTAAATCAAGCATTAGCGTTAACTTCCTGAATTTTTATGATATCGTTTTGGGAAGAAAGGTTGCCCCTTCGAGCTGTGAGGTGTTCACCAAAAATGAAGAACGGACATTTAAAACATGGAAAGCGCCATCATGTGTTACTCATCGGGGAAAATATGAGGTAGGGGGTAAGTTCCAACTTGGACATTTCTAAGTAATTGGGTAGTGCTCCAATAAATTAGGCTATTAACCCAAATGTTGCGGTGCCACCCCAACTTGAGCTGCGGTTTTACCAAAATTAATCGGAAATGCCCATATCATCCGACAAATTGGGGTAGACCGTAATTTCAGGTGATAAC
Source organism: Bemisia tabaci (assembly GCF_001854935.1). Taxonomy (NCBI): domain Eukaryota; kingdom Metazoa; phylum Arthropoda; class Insecta; order Hemiptera; family Aleyrodidae; genus Bemisia; species Bemisia tabaci. The sequence continues at coordinate 366,588 of NW_017547207.1, read as the reverse complement.
CTCTAACATTTTTTTCCATGTAGGATTCTGCAGTTTTTGTTCTCAATTATCGGGACTTGAATGGCTTAAAAATAACGCTTCTTGTATCGGAGAAAAGGCAAACATTTAGAGCACATTCTCGAATTTAAAGTCTTCAGAGCGAAGGCTTTTAGGTTTTTAAAGTGGGGAACGCTATAGTATTAATAGGCCTTATAGTGATTTGAATTTCCACTGTTCGCGTGACACGTTAGGATGAAGGCACTATAGTTTAGAGAGGAGGTTGTAAAGGAAACGCAGTCTGGCAGCAGTGCATTGACGTGGGACCCATGTTATTTGATACAGTTTCCGACTGGATCCCTGCAACCCTGGATTGACTACATCCCCGGATTGGCTGCATCCCCGGATTGGCTGCACGACTGCTTGCATGGGGCCCGGTTCTTTGACGATTCATGCGCTCCACTCCGCGCGGATCCCGGGCTCCCGGGTGCCGGAATATATTCGTCAATCCTCTTTCATCATCAAAACTAACAGCAGTCGCATTCGTTCCATTGTTCATTCCGCTCCTCTTCCAATTGACGCTAATTGGATATTCTTCCACCGGATTTTCCTCACTCCTCGCTCTGTCCAGACTCGAATAATAATCCGCCCGATTTTTATCAAACATCGCAGCTTTGTTCCCACGCTAGACGAGCTCATAAAATTGTGGTTTACTTCTATGAATTAGTTTTTTCGTCAACCAGCCCTTCCATTTTCCGGAACAAGTACCGAATTTCGGAACTTTTGAGATTTTCCGGATTTTTTATCAGCACTTATGACATTCCCCGAATGTTCCGGACCTTTTGCATTTTCCGGAACTGTCTCGGAACCATTGAAAAAATCTAAAAAGAATCTCGGAACTTTTGTCGGACGTGGAGTGGGAGAAATTGGAACAAAAAAGTTCCGAATCCCGGAAATTTTGACGGACATGGAATGGGAGTACTGTGTTTACCATAGTCATCGGAGTTTTGACATTGTGAGGCAAGTCCGACGGCACTTACTGTTATGAAAAATAGGTCACACCAATAACACTTATCTGATGTCGTTTCCTCAGTTTTGATAGCAACTATATCGTAAGTTGTAACGTGTCTTTGTAGTATAAATGGAGAATTAAAGGCGTTCTGTCATTTTGAATCCTTGCAGCATTGCCCAAAGCTGCCACACCGTAGGTGGAACTGTGTGTCCCTGGAGACTTAAAACGCCTTCAACTTGGTGCGTATGCAGCACGGACATCTACGGAGGCCGAATAGTTGCATTCAAGTGTTGTAATGATGTTCGTTGAGTGTTCGACGCATGCCATACTAACTGAGGGTGTTTTTTTTTTATTTCTTTTATACTTCAACTTGATTCTAGCCTTGCCCATTAAGTTGATGAAGTCAACTGTTACTCATCATGATTGCGACAATGTCAATTTTCCGATAAATGCATCGATTGTTCAGATGTTTCACAATGTTGTCGGTCCTCGAAATTGAAAAATATTAAGGTATATCTGAAAAATGGTTTGTAGAGCTTCAAGTAATCTATTTTGATGAATCGACCTGTGTTTGGATTTTTCCCAACTCATTTTCTCTTTGCAAATTACTTCTGACGTTCATGCAGGAAATTTATAAACAACTATCTCGATGGATCATGCGGCGTTTTGAACAAGGACTATGACAATTCATATCTCGAATAAGAGAACCGCTACAAAAAATCTTGAATATCACAAGCCCACATTCCATGTCCATACTTTCCCAGTTTCCATAGCGAAACTGTAACATTACTGCACGACTGATTCGAGCACCTTCATTACCAATTTTAGCCATGTATGGTGATTTCCTGAGAGCCGATAATTGAAAACATTTATCATAGAACCCATCAAAAATGGCCTGCTTTTTAGGCAGCCAACTCGGCCATCGAATCGATGAAAATTTAGTTCCAGCACAAAATTATGATGAAAATGCACTAAAATTCCTTCCAATTATCTTGATTTAAAGCCGACGCACGACAGTTCACCGCGAATCGCAGTCGTGCGCTAATACCGCATATCAACTTAAAATCAAGATACTTGGACAGAATCTTCAAAATTAATTTACATTCAACGTTCATGAATCAATATTTTCTCAAACATTCAGCAAAAATTACCAATCGATACAAATAGCAATGACATGAAAATAGTAGGTATGTGTCCCACATTTCAGTTATTTGGCACGCTTTTCCAACATATTCATGTCGGAGTTTTCTTCTTGTTTTTCCTTCCGAAACATTCGCTTGACCCATAAATTGAGGAAAAACTAATAAACTGTTTTCCCTTGCGGTTCACTCTCTTAGGCTCGGAGGGACCGCAATACGTCACACAATGGGCCTGTTGCATGCAAGAGATACAGCCGTGCGAATAGACTTTCTAGAGGTTAAATGACACGAAAATTACGATGGTCACATTAAAAAAGTCTGAAATACACTCCTTACTGCGCAATTTGTGTTGTTAGGAACGCGCTTTTTCAAATTTCCCGCGTCTGGGGGCAGTTTTCTAACGGAAATAATTAACGGCAACTCGCGGCTATTTCCGGTCAACTAAAACTGACAACATAACCTAAAAATCGGAGCTCGTGACATCGTGAAATGAAATGTAGAAGGATTGCGTTGGATATTTAAAAGATGATCGATTTGGTTACCGCATAAAGCGTATATGGACCACAATAGGAGATCACGTTGGGTTTGTAAACAAACTGAAGGAAAAAATAACAACAACAACAACAACGACTCGGCATCTTCCGGAAATCACCGAGCCCGCCGTTTGCTCGTTTCCGGTGATTAGAAAGCTGCCCCCAAACGCGGGAAATTTGAAAAAGCGCGTTCCTTACAACGCAAATTGCACAGTAAGGAGTATATTTCAGACTTTTTTATGTGACCATCGTAATTTTCGTGTCATTTAACCTCTAAAAAGTCTATTCGCGCGGCTGTATCTCTTGCATGCAACAGGCCCATTGGACGTATTTGTGCTAAAAGGAACTATATGCGTAGGATTTGCGTTAGACATAGTTTCTTTCGGCATAAATACGTTCAATTCGTTGTCCCTCTGTAAGGGCGTATCTCAATTTCCACGCGAGCCCTGTCCTCCATATAACTCCATGTTTTTCACGGCTTACACGGAAATAAGGGTACGCCTTTACGTCAGAGGAGCGACGGATTGTATTACAGTTTTTAAATAGGAATCATTATCTCTGGCTCGTTTTAGATTGAGCGTATGTGCTATCAGTTTCCCTTCGTAGATTAGCTCCTTCATGGGTGAGCCAGGAATAGTCGTTGCGCATCGCAAAATGCATTTCAATTCACGGACGACCCTTTGATGTGACACAGTCGGTGGGCAGAGGGTGTCCGTGTCCGTCTTTAGCTCACGCTGTCCCGTTGGCCGGTGAGATAATTCCACTGATGAAGGGGATTGATGAAGGAGCCTTGATAGCAAAGTTGAAGCCTAGGTGATGTGTCCAAAGAGATTGGGAAGCTTTGGAGCTGGAGTCATTAGATGTTGCCCC
>NW_017547207.1:331451-353392 GCF_001854935.1 Bemisia tabaci | reverse complement strand
TATGTTCGATAAGTTTCGGTATGTTCGATAAGTTTCGGTATGTTCGGTAAGTTTCGGTATGTACGATATATCGCGGTAACTTCGGTATTCGATGAATCGAAAATGTTTCGGTATGTTTCGGTAAGTCTCGGTATGTTCGGTATGTACGATATATCGCGATAGCTTCGTGATTCGGTGAATCGATCGAAACCGACCGAACCGAACCGATACCGACATCGATCACCGACACTCGATGAGGCGGTTCGGTATACAGCCCTAGACGGGGGGGATGTCGGAGGAAGGCAGGTGGGGAGTAGGGGGGGGAGGAAACGGGGGATAATCACGGTGAATGAAACAGATGTTTTAATGGATCAAAAATGAGGTCACCAGGGGTGGAGTGGCCGGGAGGCGACGGGACTGGCGGATGCGGGGGGATGTAGGGGGGCGAAAGGGGGGCGGGGGTTGCGGGTGCCCCGAGGGCGAGGCGCGAGTCCGTCGAGTTTCACACGGCTGTCCGCTCCTGCCCCCGCCCCCTCCCCTGTCCCCGCCAGCGTCATCATCGCTGACTCCACGGCTCGAGCTAATTTTTGACGTCACGTATGATGCAGAGAACCTCTACTGCCGTGCTAAGGAAAAACGCCGTATGAACATTCGAGAGTTGCCAAATTTCCTTCGATAAAATGTTTATTTTTGAGGAAAGCTTTGAATATTTTTCCTTTAAATTTTCAGGAACTGTAGGTAAGATTGTGAACACAATTATCTGACAAATCGGAGGAAAAATATTTACAAATTTTCCCGAAAATTCGTGATTTACCAAAGGAAATTTGGCATCGCCTGAAGGTTCATACGGCGTTTTTCCTTAGCACGGTAGTCAAGGAGAGTAATGGACATGCTGGTAATATCTGGGTTAGGTCATGGAGCTTTTAGGCCAAAAGAGCAACCACCCTGTGAAATCAAAATTATCCAGAATTTTTTATCATTAGAAATTATGACTCCTCGTTTGTAAGGTACGTATTTTAGGGTGTTTTGTTTTGAGGCGATTATCTCAAGACCTTGCTCCCCGGGTTTTGCCTCATTCCTTTAGGTCCCCAAAAGATGACTCCAAAGTTTCAGCATCATAGTTGAAGTCTAGACTTTCCCCCAAAGCGATGAAAATTCCGGGAAAAATTACATTGGTCTACATGGGGAGGTAATAGGCCGATCCGCGGAACTGCGTTTTTTGGCAATAAAATGCACCAAATTGATTTTAAACCTGATCATCTCTCAGGCAGACATCTAGAAGCCTATTTTGAACGAGAAATTTTTACTTTTGACCCAGGGATGGTGGTAGGGTAGGTCATGGCGCAGCTGGTTTTGAGGCGCTATGCGCAGCAAAATGATCGTATTTGGCAGTTTTTCATCAATCTCAGAAAATAATGAAAAATAGTTTTTTCTAGCCCTTAAGAACTATTCATGGCCATTCACACTTATGCCAAAATCACTCAAGGATACTATAAAATATACACTAATTTCCTTCCAGGCTCGAGTAATTTTGGCAACAACGTACGATATTTGACTTAGGTAGTTTTTGCATAAAATTTACTCATTTTTGCGAAGGGACGCTCATGAATATACATTCTTGACCATCCTAGTTTAATATTGGAGTCTAAAGATTGGGAGCGGTATTTCTCTAATGTATTTCGTGTTAAAAGTTTGCCTGAACCTTATCGGCCGTGAGAATTCCATACATCGTCATGTCCGTACCTACCCCAATTAGGCACTTTAAGTCAAATCCTAAGTTCAAAACGCTACTTTTTAATAGGAAGAGTGACTCGTTGAGCAAAAAACCAAGTAAAACTTATCAAATAATGACTGTTATGAGTGTTTTCACAAACTAAGCTAGGGTTAGTAAACATTTTCCTGAACTCTTTGAATACATGCATTTCATGGCATACCGAGTGCATTGCAGAAGTTTCAAAAAGTTTCATGAAATTGTATGTTTTAGGTTTTATGAAAGCGTTTCTGACCTATAGGCATATCCGCATTAGTATCATTTGAATGCCTCCTCTTCGGAACAAAGGAGCTTATGGGGAAACATCAGGGTGGGGGGAGGGGGTTGGCACCCGAGAGTCAATGAAAAAAGAGACTGTAAAACACCGCATTTGTGTTAAGCTCGCGCTTTATCAGGGAGTATTTTACGAGTCAGGCAAAATTTACGGCTGGTTTTTGCAATGCGGCGCGGCGCGGGCACGAGCGCTCGGCCGAGGCCGTGGCGTAGCACTGCCGCCGCGCCACCGGAAAAACATCCTATCAACATTCGGATGTTGTCAAATTCCCACCGATAAAATATTTACTCCCGAGAAGAGTTATGAGCGCATTTTTCCGTGAAATTCTCAGATAATCTAGATCAAATTGCAAATGGAATCCTTTTGAAAATCGGAAGGAAAATGTGCACAGGTTTTCCGGAATATTCGTGTTCTGTCGAGGGATTTTTGTCAACAGCTGAAGACTCATGCGACGTTCTCCCTTAGAGTAGTCGGAGTCATCCCCCGCCGCACAATGGATCGAGTCAAGGAGAAAGGTCGGACAAAATTTGGTAACTTTAAAAACTCAAAACTCCGTTTGTACAAAACTTTGAGGCTCTAAAAGTGGTTCTATTTGTTCCCGCGTGCAATTTTCTTCTACGAGCACCCCTTGAAATTTAAAAAGTGGCGAAATAAACATCAAAATTTGCAGAATCAGTCTAAAATTTCATGTGCGACCTCTCTGATTGACTCGATCCACTGTGCGATGCGACGCAACGCGCGCCGCAGCAGTTTCTTAACGAGGATCCCGACTTTACGAGCGTATAGCCATTGATCGGCTACAAAGAAGCAGCGGCAACCATCTCCGAGGGGCTTTTATGACGGACCTTAACCAACAACCCCCCCCCCCCCCCNATCAAGACGATATACTCGCGAAGCAGCTCACAACAATTTTATCACTTGTTTCCTATCTCCGCTCGCCGGGTACTTCTCGAGTACTTATACCTGGAACTTACTGTCAGTCTACCTCGTTAGTTCCGGAAGCGATAGCCGCGTGCCGCTCCTCAAATCGCACACCGGAAGCGAATTTTCCCGGGTAAATTGCCGTCAGTTCCTAACGTTTTGCCGATTCCCGCTACAACACAGTCAAGTCACCATGAGTTTCACGACTTTTGGAATATTAGTGAGGTGGCAACACAGAAGGATCGTGACGTGGAAGCAAGAGAGATGGGTTGCCTCTCTTTGGAATCGATGGGCACTTTGACGTTAAATCAAGGATGCCCTGTCGCTAAAAGAGTGCAAATTATGAGCGAGTGCCTACGCGTAACGCAAATCCATGACGTCATCTTGGCCAACTCTCAACTTACGTCAAGAAATAACTTCAACAAAGGAGCATTCACGCGCCACAGGGAAAATTGCGATTTGAATAAATTTTCCATCGTAAAATTTTGCCAAAAATACGATGGTGCCACCTTTTTGTTCCTGAAATGAAAGCCGTAGCTAAAAAGGAAGCTCTCTTTGAGGCCTTAAGAAGAGATTTGGCTACTACACGGTCAGAGTGTACCTCAGAATCCAGTCAAAACCTTCATGCTTAGATAGCCCCCATAAAGGGAGAGTTGAGACATGTCTGCATGTCTCGAACAGGAGTAAAACTTGCACAGTTGGAACGTTTTGTTTTTGTAGTCTTAGATCAACTTATTCCCAAATTCTTTCCCTCCGTCTCCTTCCCCCCTCCTTTCGAGAACATAATTTTTCGGTCCATTCACATTTATGCTCTTTGTAATCGGTGGGAATCTAGTCGTTTTTACCGCTCGTGACTGCGTGGAGGCCTAAAATAAGGTGGCCAATCTGGATTGGATTCCATTTGTCTTAACTGTCAGTATGAAGGGACTCTGTGCTCAGATAGGGAACAAATACAGAAGCAGGGTTAACGTGGCTATAGCATTGGAGTACTCTCATAAAATGGCAAATCTGTTGATGTATTCGCTCTCTTTATCTGTGCATGGAGAGTTTGATTGGGTGTAGGGGTGGCCTCTCACAGTACTATGTAGGCAATCCATTCCATCATGACCTCAACTTAGAGGCATTTTTAAAACCTTTATTTCAGAGAATACCAGAGGCACTATCGTGTTATTCGAGAAAGTTTATTAAAAGAAAATCACTTAAATTGCAAATCCACGCGGTACGCAAGAGCTTCATTTTGAATCACACGCTCTGTATGTGTCAGTCTTCAATACTGTAATCAGCTTGGAACGTGGGTTCATTGAGACATTTATTGAGAATTATCATAGCAAACGAGGAAGTAGACCTTGGCTTCATCGACACATATGCGAGGATGTCAGGATGTCTACTGGGGATGAGTTATTACGGAGCGTGGGGGGGGGGTGTTTCATGGTAGTTTTCAATCGGTCCTGGAATTTCTCGCCCGAGAGAGGAGAAATAAAGGGATGAAGAGATGAAGTAGGTCTCGTTCAGTTCACTGGTGCCATACACGCTTTGCAGTCGACCCGGGTTGACATCTTGTGTTACCACATTTTTCCGACGATTAATTAATTGCTTAATTAATTAATTTTGGCGCTGCGTGCGCGTCCTCACTGCCCCGCCTCCAACCTCCACCTTGTGTTTCCCGCGATGTGGCCGCTCTCGCAAGTAGGTAATCCTGCTTCCCCCCCCCCCCCCCCCATTTATATTAAATTTAGATAATATGTAGTAAATGGTTTAGCATTGAGTAATAGCGGCCAGGGGGCTGTGCCCCCTAGCCGCTACGCAGCCCAACCCCCATAGGGCACTTCGCGTTCTCTTAGGCCCCCGTCGACAAAAGAGCGACCAAAATAAATGCAAAGATTTTCATACCTGACTCTCATGTAGCCAATCTCCCTCTGACCGGGGGCAATTGGGCCAATAAAAATCGAATGAAAAAAGCGGCATTTTTTTCAAACTTCACGCCAAGACTGAGACAAAACGGAACGAAGCGTTTCGACGCTTTTGAATAGTCTGTAGAAAAGGGAGCACCTTCGATTCACTTACCCTACCAACAGACCAAGATTCAACAATTCCCGCTTACTTCAACTTTCCGCTAAATTTTGCCCCCCCCCCTCTTTTCTAAGTTCTCTGGTCTCCTCTAATATAAATAAAACCTGGGTTTTTTTTCAAATTCTAATTATAGCGGGCTGTCGATAGACCTGTCGATAACCGCAAAACTCATGGACATTGGCCCAGCAGAGCGCTCAAACGAACTATGACAAAAAATAAAAAATAACATTTTTGAAATGGGAAAATTTGCAACTTTACCACGTAATATAAAGAAAACCTGGGTCATATTTTCAAAATCTGAATAAAACGGGCTCATCTAGAAACAATTGTCCGTCGATAGCAGCAAATATCATGAAAATCGGCCCGGTATAGAGCGCTGGAACTAAGCGTTAACAGATACGGACATTTAGGAGGTCTCGAAGCTTATAGTATAGATTCGAGATATTCGACGATCGGGATTCAGATTTGCTAACTTTCTCAAAATTTAACTTTTTTTAAACTTTTATTTGGTTGCGCGACTTTGGAGGAGTCGCGATGCGCATCACGGAAAAAGAATGACAAGGAAGAAAACAAAAAAAACAAAAAACTGCAATTTCAATTAGCAATCAAAGTTGTAGATGAGTTTACTTTATCAAGGGGTTCAGCCCGGGTTACGAAGCTTTCCATCCTAAAAGCTGGATTTCGGTTCAGAGAATTTTATTCCTTTATTAAAAATCATACCGCATTACCTATCGAAGTATATGAGCGAAACGAGTCAAACATTTTAAAGGGACTCTTTCAACACCAGAATATCCACAAGTATACGTGTCAAGTAGTCGTTACCATACTTTTTTTTCAGAGAACGATCACACAACTTACTTCAAACCATATTCGTATTATCTCTGTTCTAATCTTGTCTAAATCCTGCCGCTATTATTGTTAGATTGTTTTGGGTAAAAATACGGTTGGAAGCGGTGCCATAAAAAACGGGAAACATGAAGCAGCGAATGAGCGAGCGACACTGTTTTTCTGCAGTGAATGGAAAGGATTGATATGGTAATACCCTCGCCGTGTAGATACTTCAACCCCGTGAAAAATTACCACCATTGCACAATTGCAGCGCCATTGCAGCTCTCTTTGTAGCCCGCGGAGAATATTAATTGAAGTACATCGGATGGCGAAAATTGGCTTGAATGTGCGGCGCGCGCTCGCAGTGTGTCGCGTGGATTGGCGCTCGCTCGCCCCCCCTCCCCCCGCCTCAACCGGAGCCGGAAATTGCCAGAGATGGAGGAAGAAAGCGCGGGAAATGATGCCGCTTGCCAACAACAATGATTCTTTGAGGGCGCGCCATCTCATCTCCAGACGGATCATGAGCAAGATCTATGACCCGAAATTAGCTCAAGCTCCCCCACAATTTCGCATTCAACAATCTATCCGAGCACAACAAAAGTTATTCATTCAACGCACTCTCTCAGCATTTATCAAATTTTGCTGGGCTTTCTCCAGTCAAATTTCACTTTTTTCATTGGAATTGTTAATTACCACCGAGTATGATCGGTAGAACCACATCTTGCAAAGGCGCCTTCATTTTTTCACTAGGCAACGCGGACATCCTTCGGACACGAATAGTTGCATCAAAGTGGAGTAGGTACATCTTGTGGCAAGGCAACACTATTCCTGACTCATCCATAAAATCGCTAACAGAGAGTCGTGTTGCAGTTGTATCAAGTAATAGTGATTTAGTAACGTTACAGTTGAGAAATATGAATCCCTTGTCCCCCCCCCCCATGTCCCCTTGTCAACTAAGGTCTTTGAATTTCAATCCCCTCGCCTCCAGTTTAGTGTGACATGTTTAACTACTTTAATATCTAGGCGAGACTTCAATTGTATTTCACTTCGGGGCGTACACGTATCCCTAGCATTCAAACAACCAAATTGATATGCACGTAGATCGAGATCCCATTATTTTTCATTCCTTTATTCAAAGGTATCGTATTTCAATTTTAAGGGTTTTTTCTTCTTGTTTTGTCGCATATGAAACTTCTCTCCAAACATACTTCCCCAACAATTGCTCAAATAATTCAAAAAGTATTCACTTCTTCAATTTCTTTACATAACTTATTTTTCTGTTTCAGGTGAGTGCTGCATAATTAAATTCTTAACGTAAGTGAGTTTTTATATAATCGAAGTCAAACTATTCTTTGCGTTGCCTCCCTGGCTGATAATCTGACTTCTTATGCTTCTTTTTTAGGTATATTTATTTTCTTTCTGAATGAAACGAGATATTGTGCTTCTAAGGGACGGCGTAAAGCAGTATTTATTATATTTAAACGCGCATTTTAAAATAGATTCAACTAGCCTGTCATGTCTCTTTATGTATATTATATTTCTAATATTATTAAATATGCGAAGCGGGGGGGGGGGGGGGAGCAAAGGGCGCAGCTCCCTAGTTTGTTTCAACATTACAGCAAAAAAGCCAGAGTTTCATGCTATGTAAGAATATTTCGCATCGCTAGTGGAAGTGAACCTCATGCGGCGGGAGGTCTGCAGGTGGTTATAACCATCCGCGGCGGGGACTAACCTCCTGCAACCTCCTGCTAACTTCAAGCAACCTCCCGTCGCATGAGGTTGACACCCTGTTCCAGGAAAAAACCGAGCACCTCCCGCGAACCTCATGCAGACCTCTCGCAAGCCTTAATCACCTCAAGCAAGGGCCTGAAACCCCATGCAGCTCACTAAGGCTTGCGAGAGGTCTACGGGTGGTTCGCGGGAGGTTACTCGGTTTTTGCCTGGAACAGGGTGTTCACCCCATGCGACCGGTGGTTGCTTGAGGTTAGCAAGAGGTTGCAGGAGGTTAGTCCCCGCCGCGGATGGTTAACCACCTGCAGACCTCCCGCCGCATGAGGTTCACTTCCACTAGGAGCTACAGTCAGTTTTTTTACCAGGTAAATTACCAGAAAAATGTGAAAATGTGCTCAGGACATTCTGAGTGGTTCAATCATTCTTCGGGCATTTGATGCAATGCATTAAATACGTTAATTTTTTTAAATAAACGAGTGTCAATATTTTAGATAAGGAGTTCTCGAAAAATAAGGAATTCTTGTAGAAGAATGGGAAAATAAGAGGATAACCCAAAACTTGGCGTATCTATGCTAAATGGAACTATGTGCAAATGGAAATATGAGGTGTGCTCGTGGAAGCTGGGTAAGAAACAATATATAAGTGGATATAGTTGCTTTTGAGAAAATGGAAAAGCGGTAGTTTCAATTAATTTAAAGGAGCTGAGCGCTAACTCATTAACCGTGGGCATGTGACAAGAGCCTTGTGGGCAGGTCTCATGAGTTAAAGACCGCCCTCCCGATCGTCGTTACTCTCGTCGTTGCCGCTGACGTCACTGGCGCTTTCAAATTCTCATTCATTCTTATGGCCCGAACACTAACGAGCATACCCCATCTTTCCAATTGATCATACTTCCATTTAGCATAAATACGTTCAACTAAAGTTTTGTAGACACTCTGTTGGGCTATTTTGACTATTTGCCCGCGACAGAGACATGGGTTTCTGGATTGAGGAAGGCGGAAAGTAGGGATTACTTGGCGGCGCAGTGGGTTGCTGGAAATATGATGGGCCGGACGGCGTATCCCGGATCGGTGGCTCCGTCGCAGGGAGTTGGAGTTGGAGTCGGGGCAATTGGAATGTCTAAGCCGTGAGCCGGGAGCCGGGCCGGGCCCAAGCCGTGGCGTGGAATACTCTGTCAGTTGCACGGGTCCGAATCCTCTGATCCGCCTCCTCTGATCCGCCTTCTATATTAACTTGAGAAAAGTTCCCCGCACCCGGAGCCGACTTCAGACTTGACCCTACTCCCACTCGGACTACCGCTCCAGCTTCCTTCCAATCCGACTCCGGCACTCGCCTTCATAATTTTTCCCTCACGGAAAAAATCAAATTCATCATTTAATCGAGAGATTCCATTTTACATCACACATTAGTAAATAAGAAGAAAAATTATTAATATTGCCAGTGATACAGAAAAAGTGGACAAAGTTTTACCCTCATTCCTTGCCAATGATCATTTCGCCCCTTAGCGCATCATCAGGGTGTTGATATCGCGATCTTGTCGCCTTCGTTAACAGCAATATCACACGTTCGCGGAATCTCGGTTTTCGATTTTTTCGTCATTCATTATGTGTGTTAAAATACGTGTTTTACGGGATACTTTTTACGTGTATCGTGCGAGAAAAGTCTTTAAACATTTTAATAATTGTTCATATTCGTGAAGTGCGTTTCCTCAACGCGATATGATTACGGTTTCTACGCCCTGATGATGCGCTTAGGCGTGAAATAATCATTAGCATCAAGGAATAAAGATGAAACTTTTTCCACTCTGTCTGCATCACTGGCAATGCATGTAATTTTTCTCCTAATTTGCTCATTTAACAATTTTGTAGATTTAAAAAAAGTTTCCGACATATTTCAATGTAGGTTATATGATTAACGAATGCTTTTTTAACCAACCCCGTAGTTAAATTAGGTTTCCAATATATTGTAAAATGTACATTTGAAACATGTCGGACGTATTTTTCTAACAATTTGATTGTTAAATCAGCAATTCATTTTTTCCGTGTTTTTGTCCCTATCAAAGTCAAATCCTGAAGTTAGGAACAAGTTGATCGTACTTTTTGTGGAATTCCGACAAGCGATACTTGGTTTCTCACCTCATCTTGTGATCCATTCTCACACTTAAGCGGAAACTTCACGAAAGATGGGCTTCGAGTTAAGATGGAAATAGCGGTATTTGAAATCGTTTATTTTATAGAGATGCCTCTATTTTAATTTAGCCAATCACACCTCTGCAAGTAAAAGGCACACTTTATAATTTAAAGGAACATATTGTTATAGAAAAAATCCATTTGGAAAGAAGAACTCAAAATTAAAAGAATATAGGAGGGTGGAGAGTTGTTAAACCTTCGAAAAGTAGGCAGACAAACTCGGTGGAAACACATAACTGCTGTGTTCAGCTCTGCCGTACTAAAAAAAACGGCGTATGAAGCCTCAGGCGTTGCCAAATTTCCTTCGATAAAACAGAAATTTCTTGGCAAACTTATGAATGTCTCCCTTTCAATTTTTCAGATAATTTTGTTCACAATTTCACCTAAAGCCCCTGAATATTTCAAGGCAAAATCTTCATACCTTTCCTCAAAAATGAACATTTTATTGAATGAAATCTGGCAACTCCCGAATGTTCATACGACGTTCTTCCTTAGCAGAGCTGGAGCGCAGTTCGTGTCTTGCTAAATGCATCAGAGGAAGTCTCCTCTTATTTATTGTTGCGAAACGCGCAACGCGCAACGATGAGTTGGTCCCTTTGATAAATCATCAGACTCATCCAACCCCAACGTTGATCGATTCGCGCTGAAAAAACTCCCTCGCTTCCCCTGTCACTTTTTCACGGGGAACTCTTCGTTCTGTCCGAAAAAAAAATCGTGTTTCAACTGCTTCTTGTATATAAGAGGACGAATGTTCGGTTTCTTATATTTTTTTATTTTTGTGTGTCGCACTAGATAGATTTAAAATTTCCATACCTGGACCCGCAGAATCATTTTGCCTAACAAAACTGCACAAGAAAAATTTGGAAGAGTTAGGTGAAACTAGGAACATTATTGAATGACATTTCCTGTATTGTTTCGCCGATCTGCCACGACACGAACGGGTGGTAGGTACTGCCGGTTTGGCTCTCTTTATTCAGAATATATGAGGAAGGGTAAAAAAGAGGAGCCGATCGGCCAAAACTAATCCTCCTCTTAATTTAAATTTTGGTGCGACGTACCGTACGTAACCGCTCGGAAGAACTACTTCGGCAGGTTGTCTCGGATTTAGATCTTCACTTTCAACCCCAAGGAGTAATCTGTAGGGATGAACAAAATCAAACAAAGATATTCTAAATATGATACGACAGAAACCAACATGACCTAAATTATTTTTCTAATTCTACTCTCAGGAGGCTGTGGTGCTTTTAAAAATCCCAGGAAATTTAAAAATTTCAAAAAACAAGAAATTTAGGATGTTAGGGGTAAACAAAAGTTGCCGAATGACGACGAATGAGTGTCAGGGTGAGCTTTTTTCAGGCGAGTTTTTTTGAAAAGGTGCAACAAATATTGCTTAAAAATTGCTCAATTTCTCGGCCACGAGTCTCCATCTGCATGAGCGTTGGCTTCCAAAAGTAACTTGTACACTACAGGCGAGATAGCAGTGCGAGGTTTTTGAAATATATCGTCTCCATGTGAAATAAATATTCCATCGGAAGAAATCTTATAGCGCCCATACTGCGCTTTTCTCAGGACGGAAGAATGTGAGGCTAACTGGCATCTCAGTGCGTTGCGCCGTGACGCAAAGGATGATCTCATCCATTCGATGACTCGAGAGCGTAACCGAACTTCACGGTGAGCCCTTTCGGGCGCTTAGCTCTACGTTTTTCAGGGGTCACGTGAACATGGAGTGGCGTCGTTTCGTGAGCCGGGACGATGATCTGTGAGCGAGAGGAAAATTCAAGGGAAATTCGCGGGAGGTATCCCAGGTCGTAAAACAAGGGAATTAGGGCCGTGGCCGACCCTGCGTAGCTCGTTTACGGCCGCGAGTGGTGAGTCTCGAGTCGTAAGGAACCCGACTTATGTTTGCGGAAGGAATTCCGTGTAAAGGTTTACGGCTTTAATAAAAACGCCGCGCCTTACTTTTAGATCTTCCAGCTGACAATGACAGCTTTATGGCCCCTCCCAGCTCCGAATATAATTTTTACATTTATTAGTTTTCGTGTTCTTCCTCCTCTCTGTGCGCGGCGCACACTCCCATATTTTTGCAATCCTATCGAAGAGAGCAGCAACTTCAAAGGGCACGTTTTCAGGGAAGGTGTATGTCTAGAAAATGTTCTCCAACAAGTTCTCCAGTTGGGCAAATTTACAGCATGAGGAAATATAATCATTGTGACATGGACGTATTTCTGTCAAACGGAACTATGCGCATTATGACGTTAGCCCTGCTTCATATGGGTATCAGGGCTCATGTTATAGTGCTAATTGTTCCGTTTGACAGAAATACGTCCACATGATCCCTGAGATCCATAAAAATACATACACGATAGGGCTCATGTCACAATAGATACCGTTTTTTTTTTTTTATTTAAATGCTTTGTACTAAATGATTTTTGCCTGCACGGAGAAAAAAAACTCGTGCGTGGGACCCGAAGTTTAGGTCATATGGATCTCTGAAGTTTTCGGATTGAGCATATGAACACTTTAGGTCTAGTTATCGAGGTTTGGATCCCACATCTGAAACTCCAGTTCTTACATCTGAAGTTCTTCAGATGTGAGAACCGAAGTTTTTCGGGTGTGAGAACCGAAGTTGTTCGGATGTGAAAACCGAAGTACTTCAGATGTAAGAACTGAAGTTTCAGATTTGTGATCTAAACCTCAGCAGCTGGACCTAAAGTGTTCAGATGCTTAATCTAAAAACTTCAGAGATCCATATGACCTAAACTTCGGGTCCCACGCACGAAGTTTTTTTCTCCGTGTGAGGATCATACTAGACAAGGTAAAAATTTAAGAATTCTGAAATGCGTTTCCTACTCCAAATTTCATGCAGAACCTGATTAGCGCGACAAAAACTGCTAAAATTAACTCCTTATCGAGATATCAACGTCTTTTTAAAGAACCATTCCGAAAATTTTGAATTTCCCGCTCGCAATATAAACAGAGTCTTACGTGAATCAAATCTTGCGCTATGACGGTTTTGGTTAACACAGTATGCCTAATCCACACTTGACTCAATCTGTAAATACGAACTTTAGTACATTTTGATGCGGGGGAAGGGAGGGCGTTTTTGAGATTGGGATTTTGGCCAGGTTTCAAGATGAAACACGACAGAGTGCGTCGTTTTTCTTGTGACGTCATGGGATGGGAGAGGGGGGGGAGGGGGGTAAGGCGGTGGGAGTTAAAGATGCTCACCTGGAGTTAAGCTCGACGGTTTCCCTTTGAGAACTCTTGGCGGGTTTCTGGATCCGGCGGCTCCCGGCTTTACCTTGGGATGGGTTTCAGGGTTTCAGGGTTCCCTCAATTCAAATGTCGGCGCGTTCCGCCTTTTCAGGGCGGGGGACCTCGCGTCGGGACGCCGCCAACGTGGTGTTCATAAGCGTCGGAAATATCAAATGAATTCAGCGCCATTTAAATTCATTGGCTTTTTATACCATCCTGGCCTCGCTTCCCGCCCGCATCCTCTCTTCTTTCCCGATTCTCTCTGACGTGGCATCTTCTCTACCCCGATATCTGACTCCTACAATTCCTCCTCCAGCTGTCCTCCCCTACGTCAAATACCCGTGTGTATTAAGTCAAACTCTGTGAGAAAAATAAAAGCAGAAATGAAGTTTCAAAAAAATTCTGGTCCAAATATCAATGACGTAGTACAAAATCATGTAATTTCGTTTGCGTCGTCGCAAACTTCCTGGCATACCTCGTTTATTCTTAGAAAAATGGATGAACTAATTTCTGGAAAATTTCCTCGATATTTCTACTCTGTTAGTGGAATATTCTGCATGCATTCATACTAAGTAGTTAACTTGTTTTTCTTTAAAAAAATAGGATATGAGCAAAAATTTTGAAAACTCGTCGTTCAGATACGTGATTTCGGACATTGGCCATAGATTTGTTTATGTAGATTGATATATCAGGTACCTAAGATCAAAATCTGCAATCTCAATTACGGTGTCTAAAAATTTGACAATTGTTTTAACTTATTACAATGAGAGCCGGTGAGTTTAACTCCTCAAAAATATTCTAAATGATAGCATGAAAGCTACTGCATTATTTTACGCACAAAGTCTTAATGCTTACTCCTTTTGAAAGAATGAAGACGCCCCCCAAATCTTTATACATTGGAATGGAGATTGCAGCTACTAGCTCTCGGTACCTCATACCTATACAGTCGGTAAAAAAATATTTCAAGAAACAATTTTTCAAAGAACTAAAAATGTCTACAAGTACTCTCAGTTAACCAAAAAAATATCTTATTTTAAAAAGCATTATATTATTAAGTATGACATAGTTTCACCCCATTTGAGAGTATTTATTATTCTGGATATTCAGGGTTAAATAACTCTTCATGTTTTAACGCATTCCACAAAGTCAATTTACAATACATAACAAAATACAACACAAGAATAACAGAGCATTTCGTGCTGTGGAAGGACTTTTCCTGAGCTTCCCGACTTTGCCAAACTTTCATCAAATGGAATACAATTTTTAGGTATACTTTCGGATATTTTCTCCCGAATCGTAAGAGAATTTAATCTGCATATTTAGTCTTGAGTATTTGATAATGAAAAGGAAAATATTCTAAACTCTCTTCAATGATATATATTTCATTGGGAGACATTTGACAACGTCAAATGTGCATACGGCGTTTTCTCCGAGGGTTGCAGTATGCGGAATGAACACAAACGTAAAGGAGTAATTTGAAATTGAAATTCAATCCCTTTCTAAGAAAAAGTATGGCTAGCATACTAAGTATATTCTTTGCATAAACAGCTCTCTACTTCCAAATAATTATGCAAATCCTGCAGTGAAAGTCGATATGAATGGGCTTGATGTTGTCACAAGAAAGTTACTGATAATCAATGGCAGGAAATAATAATTCGCTGATGTCTCGCCTTCAGTTTGTGGCGTAGGCCAAAAGGCCCTCGGGAGCGCAATTATAGTTGCATCGGCAATAATCGGCGTACGTCACGGAGAATAACTTCGACATTTCGCCCTCGTAGTTGAAACTCATTAGCGTGGCTCCTGTTCCTTGACATTATACATTGTCAAACAGTCGGATCCAATACATTTCAGATAAGGCCTCATGTTAGAGGCTACTCATTAAGTCAAATCAAGGATCAAAATTTAAAAATCAAAAGGGAAAACCACCGGCTTCCCGGGTATTCAAGAGAGCTCGATTTTTTTCCTTTCAAGCAACTTTCTGGTTCAAGTAACTTTTTCCGATTTTTGGAGGGAGGGCTGAAACTTTTAACTTCCCCCTTTGCTCGTGGCTCAGAAATGGCAAAATTATACACATTGATGAAATTGCGTAAGACACCATCGTTCAAGGCAATTTGGCGAATTTTGAAATAATACCCGAGTTAATTCCACGCCAGTGCCGGTTTTTTCCCCTTTAAAATCTAGTATATAAATTTTTAGCAAATGACATGTAACTTATCGCCATTTTTAAGCATGGAGCTTATATTTTTTCATCCTCTGACGAAATCGACAAATAACCGTGCCAGCTTTTCAGGATTAAAACTTTCAAAATCATTCCGTGATTCAGGCTGTTCAGACTACGATTATCACTTGTTAATCGATTGACGTGTTTAAAGCTGTTATCAATTAACATTTACGTTAAACGATGTAAAGTCCAAGTACAGTGTATCGTATCTCAGTGGCTGCTCTCACAGCACGGAACGCGTGGGACTGATCAATTTGCCTACAAAAATCTGATCAGCTGATGTGAGTGGATTGGGAGAAGTAATAATTGCTTGATCCTGGCTGCCATCCTTTTCTAACTACTCACCATAATTTTCAGTGTTTAATGCATTGCCTCAAAATTATCGAAAACTCAGTATACAGATATATTTTAGGGACTCTGAGGGCCGTGGACATTTCGGAGTTTTAAACCATGGTTAAAATCAGCGCCAAAAATCGCGAGATACTTTCATTTTTCGCAAGCTTTTGATCCGTATCCGTCGCTGAAATTCAGCAAGATCGATGATTTCCTGAAAACTCAGGGATCCTTTGGCTACTGGAGGCACTATTGCTGAAAACCTAAATGGAATAAAATAGTTATATTTTGATCCACGGAGAACACTGGGACATCCCGTATAAGAGCATGACCGTAAATATTAATGAGAGTCGGGATCTAATTTCGGCCACCTCCACTACTTCCAGTCGGCGTATCTTTTCCACTCCTTCCCCTTCTTCACCCCTTTACCCAACCTTCCATGCCATGATAGTCATGAGTTTTCCCACGGTACGGTATGCGACATGCCAGGATGTTGGGGAGGTGCTTTGACCGGCCTCAGCGAGCTCATTGTTGAAATTGGTAGACGGAGCGATGGACAGAGATGACAAAAATGATGTAAAGGGATCCTATACTGCCATGGTAAGGAAAAACGCCGTATGAGCCTTCAGGCGTTGCCAAATTTCCTTTGATAAAACGCGAATTTTCTGGTAAATTTATGAAATTTTCCTTCCAATTTTTTAGATAATTTAGTTCGCAATTTCACCTTAACATTCTGAAAATTTAAAGGAAAAATATTCATAACTTTTCCAAAAATTAAACACTTTATCGAAGGAAATTAAGCAACTCTGGAATGTTCCTATCATTTTCTCCCTTAGTCTATAAGAACCACTCATTTCAACCAAGAAGATCGCTCTATACTCCTTTATGTCTTCCTTGTCTATCAATTTCAACAATAATTGATTGCCCGCTGATAACATTGATTCCTTGCCACAGTATTTCCAACTCAGGAATGTTTCACAATTTTTCGTTCGCGTCTCTCGAATGTGCGGACATGTTAAACTCCTCAGCCTTAACAATCATATCAGGATATTATGCTTTATAATGCAGGTGAGATGAGGACCCAGGACCCACACCAGTTTTTACCAGTAATTCCGTATCAAGTCAAAATAGGCAATTTCAAATGTTCTTGACAAACAGTTTCGATTTTTACTGTCATTTGAAAAAAAATTGGCTAACTCACGGACATCTGATTTGTCTTCCGCACATATAAGAAACATTTGTAGTGCAAACGGAAGGAAGAAAAACGCTGCATTTATGCCCAAGCCCCTTCGCCCTTTTTTGAGCAAATGTGTTCAATTTAAGCCACGTTGTCCTTTTTTTCAGCAGAAATAGAATGACGTACGTCAGTTTTCAAAAAAAAATAAGAGAAGGGATATAATAAAGTATTCACGCTCGTCTTTTTCGAAATTAAAGCTTCAACGGCCACTACACCCCTTTTTAACCTAGTGTTTTTTTTATTTACGCTCTTCGTACAGCTTCTTTTAGTGAGGAAAGTATGATTCGCCTCATTTGCACATCAATTATGTCCTTAACGCTATTTTTCTAAGAAGCGTGCCAGTTATGGCAATTTGACAATACGCATGTATTTTACACCTTTTTAGAAATTAAAGCCACCCAACCCCAACGTATTCAAATATTTGTGAGCACATAGTGAACTGATTTTGCAACGTTGTAGAACCCAAACGGGATGCCGCCTCGAGCTGAAATTTTACCTCGAAGCTTGCCTGAAGAGTTACATATTGATCATATGTTATCGAATTTCTCTGTTTAAGTGCGTCAATAACGGTGGAAAAATTGCCTATTTTAGTTTTAGTTCCTTAATTCGAAAGACGCTACATTTCAATTTACTTTCTCTATTGGCATTGCAAAAAGTTATTTTATTGCTAGTGTTTGGATCCAATTTGATATTAAGAAGAACCCTCATGGTGACACCACCAGTCACCACTAATAGCGTCAATTTACAGTGTGTAATATTCACTCATGCATGTTTCCTCTGAAAATAGAAAAATTCTGGGCTAAAATGGCAATGTTGAGTGCGGTGCCCTCGTCATTACGGTATTTGGAGCAGATCGTCTCCACCCCCGCTTTCCCCCTTTCGCTCCCTCCTCTCGCCCCTCACCCAAGTTACGTGGCAGCTACCCCCATCCCCATCCCTCGTCCGTCCTTAATACCCGCCGAGGTGTCTGCGAGGCATCACTACAGCGATTACACCTGAAATCGTTATTGCCGTATCTTCTGGAAAACAATATTCATAAATGATGACTTTAATTAAAGTTTTTAAGAGGAAGGATTCCGTAACATTTGAAAATGTTACGGAATTTCTCCCAATCCTGAAAATTCTGAGAAAGTTGAGGAATTTTCCTGTTGAATCAATATAGTTTTTCCGGAAAGTTAATTCGAAATTTTCCTCCGGAATCTTCCACCTCGGTTGCATCAGTCGGGGAAACACATGTTGTACTGGTTACTCCACGTGAAACTTGGACAGAGACAAACCAAGCGTGTCACTGCTGCATTGGATGACGTCATTTGCCGAATTTTTAAAAGTGCGAAATCTCGATTAATATTGAACGTAGAGAGTCGCTGTTTGAACTGATCTTGTTTTAAGCTAATCCACAAGAATCAAGCAGCAAAACACGATTCAATGAGCAGCGCAACTGGCCCACTCCGGAGAACATGTCCCTGTCCCCGCTACTAAAAAACCGACGAGGAAACTGACCAACTATAAATCATGATCTGAGTATTATTAGTATGTTCGTTTTTCTCAGCCTCGTGTGGCAACGGGCGCATGAGAATCGCGCTGCGCCGCGTGCTAGTGTGAAAATCCTGAATCATCTGCCTTCGTTGAATGCTTCCTCACAATAGATTGATTTGATGACTACGTCATTCGATATAATATCAAACTCTTGGTTCAATCCAGAACAAACTACCATAACTTCATGTAAGAGTTCTTCATGAATTAACAGTCTTATTAATTCATTAAAATTAAGTCAATTATCGGTCATAAATCAATTAAATTCTCATAGAACACGAGAAATTTTGATAGTAAGAAACACTGGAACACAAAGGGCGCGTTTCAGAAATAAGGTTTTATTTTTGTTTACATTTTATATTATATCGAATGACGTAGTCACTAAATCGGTTTTTTTCCGTAGAGAACAATTCAGGCACAATTGAGTTGCGAAGTCAAGTTTCGGCCGGAATATTGACGTGGTGTCTCCGATACGATCGACCCAATAGAAATCGTCTATGGCGTCACGTGTCAGTTTCCATGGCTTACGCTTATTCCAAGCACATGTGTCTCAAATGTCTTTTTCAAGAGTTTACTTTCCAACTCCTCTTCAAGGAAATCGCATTTATTCCTGAGCCTTGAGGCGCCGGTTGTGTCCGAATCACCGCAGCATAAGCATGATTCTTGAAGCTGACTAAAACTAAATAATTGTCATGGAAACGGAGTTCCCTATGACTTTACTCTCGTTCCGCCGTTTCCCGATGCTATAACACTAGACGCGAACTGACTTGGAGAAAGGACCAGTGCCCAGGCACGGTTCGTTTCAGAGGGAGGTAAATAAAATAGTGTTGCCCACTCAAAATTCCTTCGGGATATTGAAGTAGGATGCATACACAGTCATTTAAGCCTAAAATGAAAATATTCTGTCGAGCTCTTCGAAAATAAAATCGATTTTTGTGTTTTTGGCGCTAAAATGGCCTTCAAAAACGATCAATGATTCAATTCCGATGGGTTATGCATATGTAAAATGGTACATGTATAATGAAATCTACGTATTTTTGGACCAGGAATCGATTGAGCAGGGTCCCGAATCGGTTCGAAGCTTCATTGACCGAAAAATGGGCATTTTTTGGGATTTTAGGGATATTTTGGGCCCATTTTGTCCCAATTTTGACGTGAGAAAACCTGTGCTGTCATGGGTATTGATTATTTGGGAATTTCGGGCGAGAAATCGAATGCGCTTGGTCCCGAGTCACTCCGGGGCTTCCTAATCCAAGAATACGCTGTAGGCCCAGGTGGAGCTCCGGAAGAGCTTTGAAAATATTTTTTGTCTTTTATGTTCAAACTGGATGCTGAAATTTGCCTTTCCTTGACTTTAAAATGAGACTCCTGAATAAGTAACAAGAAACTTTTCTATAATTTGATGACCTTCGGCCTCCTTCAGCCAGTCCACTGTGTAAGCTCCTGCATGAAAGCACGATGCATATCTCAGATCTGATCATGCGCTGTGAAGAATGATATCAGTGCGCACGCATGCTGATCTGCACTGATTCACGGGTTCACACACATACACATCAATTTCTCTTTTTCAAAGACCTTCTGACGAGAAATCGTATGCGCTTTATGAAGAGACGGTATAAATTTGGACTCGAAAAATGAACTCCTCTTGTGGATTTATAATATTTATATGCAGAATAACTACTTATTTTCCCTCCTTTTTCGGTCAAACAAATAATCTTAACCCAACCAAGCCGAGAAAAATTTTTCGGCCTAAGAAGCCCCGGAGTGACTCGGGACCAAGCGCATTCGATTTCTCGCCGGAAATTACCTAATAATCAATACCCATGACGGCACAGGTTTTCTCACGTCAAAATTGGGAAAAAATGGGCCCAAAATATCCCTAAAATCCCAAAAAAGGCCCATTTTTTGGTCAATGAAGCTTCGAACCGATTCGGGACCCTGCTCAATCGATTCCTGGTCCAAAAATACGTAGATTGCATCATACATGTACCATTTTGCATATGCACAACCCATCGGAATTGAATCATTGATCGTTTTTGAAGGCCATTTTAGCGCCAAAAACACAAAAATCGATTTTATTTTCGAAGAGCTCGACAGAATATTTTCATTTTAGGCTTAAATGACTGTGTATGCATCCTACTTCAATATCCCGAAGGAATTTTGAGTGGGCAACACTATTTTATTTACCTCCCTCTGAAACGAACCGTGCAGGTTTTAGTTCATTTTCGGTCTCATCAAAAACCGTTACTTCTTTTGGCCAATCACGTATTTTTACTTTTTGTCAACTTTTTCTTGAGTTGTAGAATTCCCTCTCTGCGAATTTCTTTTTTTTTTTTGCTTCAAGTCCTTCTGACTGACCGAGTGACCGGCGTGGCTGCGCAGATCCTCGTTTCAACGATCTGGAGGCGAACTCTTATTATTACATTTACCATTTTGGCTTTTCGAATTTACAACATTTGATTTGAAATTCAAGCTTCCCGTCAAAAAATGCCTCCGTGCACTTGCAGGTTTTACAAAAATCGATCGAACAAAAGCCGCACATCGTGCGATCATTTGTACTCTGCCGTCTACACAGTGGAAAACGACAATGGTCAGTTTACAAACGTTAGAGCGCCTTCATTTTCGTCTGATACTGTGCAATACTCCCGAGGTTGAATAGTTGCTCGGAGCCCCTTGCACAGTGTCGCCTCGACTTGATGGCAGAAGGTTGCGCGTGTTGGCATTCACTCATCGCCGACGGATGCGGTATAAGAAACATTCATACCTCAATTTGCGACGTTGCCAATTTTTCAGTATCCATTTTGTACGGGCTCTCAAATATAAGTACTTCAAAATCTGCTGCGATTTTTCCGAGGCGAAAAATATGTTTTAAATGTATCATTTACGTCTTTCTGTATGCTTTTCCTCATTCATTTATGGGCTGCTGATCAACTGACTTTAAGTTTCTCTGACTCGGCTGATCATGCTATCTAGTAGGAATTCAAGCGGACGAGTTCCCCACAACTTAGTCGTTTGAGTTCATTCCATGCCCTATACCAATTTGAAAACTTAGTTTTCAACCGGAAGCATGGTCCTGGACAGATATTTTCCTTCCATATTTTAATAGATACATCCTTTCGGCTAAACACGCACTCATCTGCCCTCCTAGGGAAGAACGCCGTTTGAACATCCGAGAGTTGCCACATTTCCATCGATAAAATGTTCATTTTCAAGGAAAGTAATGAATATTTTCCCTTGGAATTTTCAGGACTTTTTGGTGGAATTGCGAGTAAAATTATCCGAAAAATTGGGGGAAAAATATGCATAAGTCAACCAGGATATTCGTGTTATATCGAGGGAAATTTGGCAACGCCTGAAGGTTCATACGGCGCTCTGCCCTAGCACAGCAGTTATGAACGGCTCATCCGTAGGAGGATTCAAAATACCTAAGCGACTTTCTAGTTGAATAGGGTCTTGAGTCTTTTTTGCGAGGGATCCTTTCTCTGGGATTTCGCCCTCTCTGCCATTGAAATTTGAGTTCTGGTCAGGTTTTGAGGTCAAATACCACAGTGCGCGCCGCACCTGACACCCCCCCCCTTCCCTCCATCGTGCCCCGTCTG
>NW_017547207.1:304146-322912 GCF_001854935.1 Bemisia tabaci | reverse complement strand
TTGGAACGCGCGAGCATCGATGGATTTTTTGATCAAGCAGCGGACAGTTGCGCCGTAAATCTTGTTAAGCCCGAAAATAACGATACAGTTGCGTCAATACGAGAAAAATGGAATTTTAAACTGAAACAGATTTCTCATTCAAGACGAGGAGGGGGCGTTCATAATTCACACAGCGCTCTTTACCCTATTTTTGACCCTCCTCCCCTCCCCATCCGCTGCGTGTAACGCAGCTGCTATACAAACATTGTTGAATTTAAGAATTCTCTGTAGCCCCTCCTGGGATTAGTAAAACATCTGGCGAGCAAATAGTTGGGCTCCAGAAATTAGCAACACCCTTGTTTATGTCTTTCCTTCAATTTTCATTTCTCCAATGGCAATTCGTCATGGTTCTCCATTGGAATTTCATGGATCTCATCAGGTCCCCATAGATTCCTATCGCATGTCATGAAGCACCTATATTGGTCCTCGTTGGGATTCGTGAGGCCCATTGGGCGCGCTCAGGAACCTAATGGGTCCCCATTAGAATCTAATGGGTTCCTATGGGACCGTTTTACCAGGGCGCGGGCTGATCATTGAAATTGATGATAGACAAAGAGAAAACGGTGCGATCCTGTTGTGTGTCCTGATGCGGGTGGTTGCAGCGGACACAGGAGCTGAGCGGTGGACTAACTAATCAGTCGTGCCAAACGCCGTATGAGCCTTCTGACGTTGCAAAGTTTCCTCCGATAAAAACTGAATTTACAGGGAAAATTTTCAATATTATTTTCCAAAATTTTCAGACAATTTTGTATGCAATTGAATCTAAAATATCTGGAAACAAGGAAAAACATGCATGAATATTGTAAAAAATACATGTTTTACCAAGGGAAATTAGGCAACTACCTAATGTTCATACGGCGTTTTTCCTTAGCACGGCAGTAATGGAAACCAACGGAGGAACCCATTATTGTCCTTCATTTCCCCCCGCAGTTCATTACAACTACCCGTTTCAATCAATAAAATAGCTCAATTCTTTTTCTGTCTCTTTTATCTATCACTTTTTCTATAGATTGCAATAATCTACCAGCAGAAGCGCCTACATTGCGACGAATTCATGAAGTGATCGTGTCGGTGGCAATAATTTGAAAGAAAGCGGGGGAAGCAAGCTATGAGAGGCGGTCTTGTCCAAGAGAAAGATGACCGTTGGATGAGGATTAGGCGTGATATGTGACGTCTATCTGGCCCTCGGCCGGTGACGTCGTCAAATTCGAGCCAAGTCAAGTTGTAGCTTCACGCGCAGTCAGGGTGTCCTTCCCTCGGCCATTGCCAGCCGGATCCGTTGAATCCATGCGTCCTCAAATCAAACACGTCAATTTTCTGGAACATTTGCGACAAAACCATAGTCACTAGCTTCAGAACTTATCAAAACACAGTGATTTTAACACGAATCGCTCAGTACTAACTAACTTCGAAATGAATAACTTGCAACATTCCTGCCGTGCTAAGGAAGAGCACCGCATGAGCCTTTAGACGCTGCCAAATTTCCCTTGATAAAACACGAGTTTCTTGGTCAATTTATGAATATTTTTCTTCCAGTTGTTTCAAATCATTTTGCTCGCAATTTCACGTGAAGCTCCTGAAAATTTCATAGGGAAAATATCCATAACTTGCTTAAAAAATAAACATTTTATCGAAGGGAATTTGGCAACCCTCGAATGTACATACGGCGTTCTTCCTTAGCACGGCAGAATCGTAAGTGTTCTTGAAAATAATTTTGGCTGCCTACAAAAACTTTTGAGTTCATAAGTGATTTTAAGTTGTTTAATCGTGCACTCGTTTCCGATAACATTCCGTTTCTTGGGCAAAACCTCTATCTTTTGAGAAATTTTGACACGCTGGGGACATTTAATTTTTATGGTCGACTTCAGCCCAGTAAACGCATAGTAATTTTCTGGCCAAGATATACCTCTTGTCAAAACACATGGAAGAATATATTTTAGAATGCCTGATAAAAAGGGTTATTATGATATAATAGTTTTTGTAGTTTAGAAATTGCCTCTAAGATATGTGAGCGAAAATAAGCTATTGAATTCATATAAGTAAGCGTCCTCTGAAAATGGGCCCTCGTTTATGACGGATGCAAAATTTTCAAATGTAATGTGATTAATGAACACTTTCTAACAACCCGGGCTTGAAACTGAAAGTTAAAACTGATTCGTGCTATAATACTCGTCGTTGGGGGCCCGAAACGTGGATATCTTTGCTGCCATGCTAAGGAAGAACGCCAAACGTACATTCGAAAGTTGCCAAATTTCTTTCGCTGAAATGTTTATTTTTGAGGAAAGTTATGAATATTTTTCCGAGAAATTTATCAAGAACTTTAGGTACAATTGCGAACAAAATTATCTGAAAAATTTGAAGAAAAATATTTACAAATTTTCCCGGAAATTCTTAATTTCCTTAAGGAAATTTGGTAACGTCTAAAGGGTCATACGGCGTTTTTCCTTAGCACGGGAATTTGGGCGTCGTGGTGTCCGTCTCGAGGGTGAACTCGGGTCTGAGTTGGCGACCACGACGAGTTAATCACCGGAATAATTGCGCCCAAACTAATTAGCTCCCCCCTCTCCCCCTCCCGTGGGGGGTCCCCCCTGTCCTCCTTCTCAAGCTCCGGATTATTTACACGGACCAATTCCTCCGGAGTTTTCGCTTTCCCGGGCCCCGAAAGTTATACTCTTCCGCGCTCCCGTTAAAGCAGCCACTTCCGTTAAGTCATCGTCTTCACGCCATCAAATCTAGTGTTTAAATTTCCGTGGATTTATGCTAAAAAGCCATCTATGTACAGGATTTGCGTGCTCCGTAGTTCAATTTCTTCTAATTTATTTGTGTTTTCCTCGTTTTGCCATAAATATCCTGGAAGCGGAGAACGATTCGTGAAATATTCATAAGTTTACCCGGAAATTCGTGTTTTATCAAAGGAAGTTTGGTAACGCCTGGAGGTTCTTACGGCGTTTTCCCTTAGCAGGATAGCATACTGCCGTGTTAAGGAAAAACGCCGTATAAACTCTCAGGCGTTGCCAAATTTCTTTCGATAAAATACGAATTTACTGGGAGAAATGTGAATATTTCACTTAATATTTTTCAGAAAACCATGTCCGTAATTTCACACAAAATATCTGAAAATGTCAAGGGAAAATTCACATAACTTTTCGCGAAAATACATGTTTCACCCGGGGAAATTTGGCAACCCTCGAATGTTCATACGGCGCATAGTGGATTGAGTCAACTAAAGAGGTCAGACATGCAATTTTTGACTTAAACTGCAAATTTGTATGTTTCTTTCGCCACATTTTAAACTTCAAGGGGTGCTTCTTGTAGTAAAGTTCTTGAGGAAATCCATGGAAATACTACTTTTAGAACTTGAAAGTTTGTATGAACGGATAGTTATAAGCGTTTGAAGTTTCCAAAGTCCGACTTCTTGTATTGACTCGATTCATTGTGCGGCTTGGCGTTCCTCCTTAGCACGGCAGCATAATCGTTTCTATTCCGCGAGGGAGTCCCCATATATTGACGGTAAAACTGCAAAAATGGGTACCTCGGTTGCGTTTTTTCAAAACTCCAACTATTCTGTTCTTTTTCTTGTGCTTCTCTAAGTAGATTTACGTACCTTAATTTAAAAACACACTTAAAAACACTTCGTTTAAATGAATTTTTAAATTTGAGCACGTAAATCTACGTCGAAAACCACGAGAAAAAGAGAAGACTAAACAAAATACCGGATCGCGGAAGCAAACCCAACCGGCACAATCGGCACATATCCGCTGCCATTTTATTTTTCAAAAGGTGAACGAACCAACATCATGCCATGAAATTTTTACAGAATTTTCCTCGCCTAGGGAGAAAAGAATCATCCCAGCCATAAAGAAAAAAAATGTTCAGTATTTTTTCGTGTGGAAAGTAAATTATGATGTGAGGTCTTTAACACCGCTAATCGAGATTCACATTCCTGCAGTTTTACCATCGATAAGATTTACATTTGTGATTAAAATAGGCCTTTTTGGTACCACAACATAGACACATATTTTTACGAACCTCGAGTCCAGTCAAGCAGAATAACTGCGGAAGAAGATACTTTAAAGGTATTTTGATCACCCGCTGTTGCTGGCAATATAAAATACAGTAAGAAATTGTAGCGTAAGACTTTTAAGGAATGGATCTACTTAACAAGTGGGTGAAATAGGGTGATTTTTAATTGCTAGCAAGGATTATTTCTAAAATTGAATCATTGAATTTTGCCCGTTGTTGCGAAAATTGTTCTTTTCATGATTCTGTGTTAGAGGCTTTGATGAAATTTTTGTTAGATTTAACATGAGTATTACTGTACATCTACTCTTTTAGCACTAAAAAAGAGTGACAATTAAATTCGCGTTATCGGAAACCTCAGTGTAAAATCAGCGTCGTATCTGAATTTTTCTCTTTGATTTTCAAATTTTGACCTGAAAACGAAGGAGAGACTGAAATGGTTTTAACCCCTGCTGATCGTCCGTTTGATGCGCCGAATGAATAAATTAAAGAGTATGCTCTGTTTACATTCCACTTTCTACTCGCAGGGATGATTTTAACAACTCGGTAAAAGTGGTCTTTTTTCGGCGAGCTGAGGCACTACCGTCTTTCTTTGACGGAGCATCACCGTTAAGCGGATTTTTCCATTTTTGTCTTGTAACGCACTCCGCGGAGTAATTGATACTTGTTTAAACTGCCGCACTAGGGAAGAACGTCGTATGAACCTTCAGGCGTTGCAAAATTCCCCTTGATAAAATACGAATTTCCTGGTTAACTTATGCATATTTTTCCCCCATTTTTTCGGATAATTTTTCTCGCAATCCCACCGAAAAGTCTTGAAAATTTCAACGGAAAGTATTCATTACTTTCTTCTAAAATGAAAATTTTTATCGATGGAAATGTGGCAACTTTCGAATGTTGATACGCCGTTCTTTTCTGGCAGGGCAGTGTAAAAGGTGGGGTTTTGCTGAGGCAGGCACTTGCCTCCTCTGCAAAGCTGAATACCGTCCAACAAACGCATGTTTGATGATTAGTCAGCAGGTTTCTTGATTTCAGGCTGAGGTGAATCTACCCTTTTCAGAAAAAAAACGCGGTTTGTGCCGGGCACATAGCCGGAGAGGGGAGGGAGGACTTGATCCCCCCAACCTTCCCGAAAGCAATAAAGAAGGAGGAGAATGAAGAAAATAAGAGATGGAAAAAAAGAGGCGAGATAAGAGGAATTTTGAACATTCATAATGCGTTCAAATAGAGTTAAAATTTCTAAAATTTTCCAAACGTGTTGAATGCAACAATTTGAAGGTATTTTAAGTTGAAAATTATAAAAGGAACTTAATTTTTACGCAGAAATTGATGGAAAATCTGCGTCACGGAAGCCTCAAAATGTGTCCAAATAGATTTAAAATTTCAAAAACTTCCTCGGGCCTCCCTCTGGGCTGCGAAGTATTCCATACCCCCAAACTCCCCCCTTAGACGGGAAGGGGGGACCTCGCCCATCCGACCTAGCCCTCCTCGAAACAAAATCCTGGCTACGTGCCTGGTTTGTGTTCTTACAAGCTCTGTTTCCTGTGAAAAAATATTTATTTTCAAGGTAAATCACAAATATTCTTCTTTCCAATTTTCAGACCCTTTGGATTCAATTATGAATGCAATTATGAAATCCTGCAAGATTTTCGTGTTTAACGTGTGTTGAATTTGTCGGCGCACACGAGAAATGGGACTGAGTCCACGAAAGCAGGCTTTTTAATCACAGCGATTTCTGTGAAATCGGGTGGAAAACCCGGATTTTAAGATTCTAACGGAGAAATCTCTTTCTAGTGCGAATCGAAATAACATACAATGATCGATTTAGTCCACTACTGAGCCGGTATTCGGGATAAAATTGCATCATGATCCGGCGATTTTGTGACTTGAATTTGCGCGTATCGTAGATCAGCATTTTGTGAGTAGCTATTTACCGTAATCAGGGACAGTTCGTGGACTGCAAACTTCAAACCACCATGACTCCGGTCAAGTTTGAAATTTTTAAGCCTTTTCTATGCCAAAATATTTTTGTAACATTCCACTATACTTCGTATTAATACTTCAATTCCTAGTCTGTATTAAGCGTGCCAGTGGGGCTTGCTTTTTGAAATCACTCGGCTCTACCATAGTACATAGAATGAAGCTGGCAACATCTGCTTGTTCTTACGGAGTTTCCTACAGCATGGCAGTAACACTAAAGGGTAGCTCTCTTTTCCCCTCTGAAATTAGGATTCCTTATTCAAACACTGATAAAGTGCGGAGGCGGACGAGGTCGAATTTTAATTTAAGCCGATTAGCCGTGTCACAAATTGAGCCATCGATGCCCTTTCAAGCCCTCTCATTGGCCTGCGGTGCGATTTCAGGTCATCGATGAGTCCATCCTGAGCTCTTATTTGTGATGTGTGAAATCGGCTTTTCGAGCCCAGCTCCTTGCCTCCCTCCGGAACCAAATCCGGTTGCGGTCCACCAGATGCTCAAGTCTATAACCCCCTTTAAGACATGTCAGGATGTCTGGAAGATTTATCAAATCCGCTGATTTGAAACATTTTCGTTTATCCGATGTGCTAGTTTCACGCATCGCTGTATTGAGTTTTCTCACGTGGTGACGGACACAGAATGACAACGTTTGACGTTTCCAAATCTGACCTTTATTATTTTATTTTTCGCAACCAAGAAACGATAGGGCGGAACGTCCAAGGACATCTTTCGCATATCATTAAAAAAAAATTATAAACCTCAAGGAAAATTTGAAAATGGGTTCTGCATAGGGATTGCAATTATTCACCACGACAACGAATGCAAATTTTATTAAAACAAATATATTGCAAGTTTTGGTGGGTGGGTTGGTACCTTATAAATTAAGGTAAGTGGCATCGTTAAATGAGGTGGATTTTCATCTACCTTACGGTCTGTCAAATCGTGTGTCACGAATTATTTCTCCCACATTTGAAACTTTTTTAATCCCATGTTAGGGCCCATTTCCAAAGTCATACTCCTGGATTTTACAGTGTTGGAAAAATGCTCCTTTTAATGAAGCGATTTTGAGGGCTTTCTTAAGACTCCCATAATCACAGTGCAAACCAAACGAGGCCTACGAAGGAAAGGAGCTGTTTAAGAAGCGACAATTACTTCGACCCTAATTTCTATCTCCCACCTGAAAGGTTGTTATTCTCAGGACTACAACCCCTTTTGGTAGCGCCAAAGGCACAGCGGAGAGGGCGGCCTAAAAATTGGTCGGATGAAATTTGGACGGTCGAGAGAAATCAAAGGTCCGTTTCTGGGAACTGTATCCTACGCGCTGGGGGCATTTTCGGAGGGGGGATGGGGGGATGGGGGAGTTGCCCGAGCTCGATTCCCGAAGTTGGGGTGTCTTGATGGGCGATTTCATCAGCGTTGGCTCGGCGCGGGCAGCGGGCAGGGCTTCGCACGCGGGCGGCGAAAGTGAAAAATGCCCCCGGACACGCGGTAGGGAGGGGGGTGGTCGGGGGGTAAGTGGCAGCGGCGATTGGGGGAGGGGAGAGTTGTAAAACTTGTAAGTTGTTGCTCCTAAATCGCATCAAACTCAATTACAGACAGGGCGCTTTCTCCCGTCGATTTGGGCCCCGGCTCCGGAGCTCGGCGAAGCAATTTCCTCCGGCTCCTAATCTCCCGCGTCCATTCTGCTCCCGTCGCCCGGACCACCCCCACCCCCATTCCCACCCCTATGCCGACCCCCGGGTGCCCTAATGAGCCCGCAGCCCTGCCTTGCCACCGACCGGGATCCGCTTACTTCTTTTCTGGCCATTGACAGGAACCGGAGCAGGCCGTGCCCCGAGATTCCACCTATTTCTCACTTTCCCAAACGGATTCAGTTCGTCTCGATTCGGCATGACGACCGCCTAAAAAGATGAATAATCCATAGACAATGGAGATGTTGCATGTGTGAGGAATTCGCCATTTGACTATCGATTCTTATGTAAAAGTTCGCGAGACACATGACAGTGCCACTGCTTTTCCCTGAAATCAACTCCCAAGCTCAAGAAAAAGCTCTCAAGTTGAGGCCAAAATGGAAGGGATATCCCACCCTACCCTGAGAGTCCACCTCTACATCAAGACGAACTCTCCATGCACAGATAAGGAGCAAATTCATTGACAGGGCTGTCACTTTATCTCGGGACTCTAAAATTGAAAACACGGCAACTCTGCTGATTGTTTGCTCCCTATTTTTGCATGAAGAGTTTGTCTTGATGTAGAGGTGGACTCTCAGGATAGCGTGGGATATCCTCTCCATTACGTCATCAACTTTGAGAGCTTTTTCTTGAGCTTGGGAGTTGATTTAAGGGAAAACCAGTGGCACTATCGTGTTTCTCGTAAACTTTTACATAAGAATCAATAGTCAAATCGCAAATTCCTCACTCAGGCAACATCTCCATTCTGTTAATTTTGCTCGAATACTCGTATGATATTTGCAGGATGTCTACTGCTTCAAAATACCCGGCAAGTCCGGAAATAGCGTTGATTTTTCTTACGGCGAAAAAGTAAGTACTGAAAAAATACGAAGATTACGCAAAAACATCCAATATTTTTCGCTTTATACCGCGCGTATTTTTTAAGATTGCCTCGCGCATTGATTTCTATTAATGTGGTTTCCCGCTAGACTGCATCTGAATTGGTTTCTGGTAGGCGGAAGTAATTCCAAAAACTTCATGAGCCCTGGCTTTCGTTTGTCACGTCGGAATCTAGGACTCGTGAGTTTTTGGACTTACGCCTGTGTCAAGCGAGTCAATTGTGCAGCCAGTTGACCTGTAGGACACCGATGAGCTGCAAATTCCGTAGCTACATTGTTTTCGCTATTCGCTCAAGGATTTTGAAACTTTTCAACTTGCATCGTATACAAATAGTAAAAATAGTATTGCATATTTGTCGGCTAGTTTTATAGTAGACGCTCTGTATTTGATATAAACCATGTATTCACAATCCGAAAAATGTAATGGATGAGGTAAGAGTTAAATTCTTAACGCTACTTTTTACCAATGATGATACATCAAAGTTACCATAGCGAAGGAATCCAACTCTTTGTCATGCTTTTAGGATCGATATTCAATACACAATTCGATCTCGAATATTCAATGTTTTACAATGAATGGCTGTAATTTCAGTTGAAAGGTGATTTTAACTTATAATCAGAAGAAAAATCACTGAAATTTCCAGTTATAAATGTCTAACAATTTCTCAGTAAGTATACCATTCGAAAATAAAAATTTTGCAACTGTGGAATGTAGTTACGTTTTTTTGGCCAGGAGACGACGTCATGAGCAATTTGTTGAGGAAAAAATCATATTAAATTCCGCTGATGATAAGTGATGAATGTAAAGGTGCGCGATATACCTACGTCGAGAGTTGTACAAACAGACATACGTGCTTTTTACATGGTTCAGGACGCACGTAACAACATTTTAAACCAAGAGATGAAGGAAAGTGAGGGCAAAATATGTTAAGAGGGTTGCTCGGGAAAACGCAAGCTATGTTTTTTTATTAATGATGACTTACAAGCCAAAGGCAACCTGAAAGATTGGCTTGGAGATCGATGTAGCTGATTTTCATCCTTAGAAGACTATTCTCACTCCTTAGAATAGAGGATTGACGAACAGGAACCTAGCTGTAGTCAACAAGTTAGATGAGGAAGAAGGAGAATAAAAAGAAACAATTCATATTTGAGTGATCTGCCCGTATAATCAAAGTATCATTCTATTCCATTCCTTCATAATGGATAAAATATTGACGAAAGGATTTAATGAGAAAACTTTCGTAAATGCGACGCCTAATACAGTCTTTTGACAATAGCTGATCCAATCGATTATTTTCAAGGGAAAAAAGAAAGGAGCTGACTAAATGAGCTCCAATACAAGAGGTAGAGACAAATGAGTGTTTTTGAAGACAAGGAAGAGGACTGAAAGTAACTTTTCATTAGCCCGGCTCCTCCTTTATGCTGTTAGGTTTTATGCAGAGAAGTGAAATAATTACGCAAGGGAAAAACTTGCTAATGACTCAGCGCGGCCGGCGTTGGAGAAGAAAAATCTATAAAATCCCCGGACAGAGCCCTCTAATCTGTTGGGAGCTGCCTTTACAAAAATGCATTTGTCGGCCGCAAAAAGAGTGCTTATTTATCGCATCGCATGCCCCCAAGCGAAACTGTCCTTGGCAAACTTCCAAGAAAATTATACACTTCATCCCAAGATTTTTCACCGGGTTTTTTCTCTGCTTTTCAACCTTTTCTCCTTTGAGATGAGAGACAGCCATCATTTTTAAACCTGGCACTTGACTTTGAAAATCTGCCCATTTGCCCATGGTCTAAGCTCTTGGCTCTTTATTTGACGAGTTCTTGAAATGATTGAGGCAAAACCTAATTTTCCAGCTCAATAGGACACACGTGAAGAAGATACAATGCAGAGACAAAGCAAACATTGATTTGTGTAAAACAAATTATAATAATAATAATTTAATTTTTAAGGCATCTTACGTAGCAGGTCTTGAAATGTTCTGCTTTTCCACAAAAGCACCTGATTTTACTAATTTAAACACCTTATAACTTATAAGGTCCGCGAAAGTTTTTGATTACGGTTTTGACAAGTTCTTAAGAATCTCTTAAATGTCGATACGGCACCCAAGAGACCAAGTTAACTGGCAACGTTGTACTTCGATAACTTCAAAAAATTATAGCTTTATTAATGAAAAACTTAGAAGTTATGAGTGGCTCTTATTTCCTCGTAATATTCCTTTTAAAAGCACCTCTTAACATTCATAACATGACGAATTAAACATCGAAATTTGCAGTCTATGCGGCGGCGTTTTTCTACGGAACGACTGTACTGCCGTGCTAACGAAGAACGCCGTATGGACATTCAAGAGTTGCCACATCTCCCCGAATAAAGAATGTATAATTGTCGAGATCTATAAATATTTTTTCTTGAAATTTATAGATATTTTAGATTACATGGCGAGCAAAATTTTCCGAAAAATCAGAGGAAAAATATATAGAATGTTCCCATTAAATTCGGTTTATATTGAAGGAAATATGGCAACATCTGAAGGTTCAGACGGCTTTTTTTCTTAGTACGGCAGTGTAGGACAGAAAATAAGAGGAATCCTAGGGTATGCGGAGGGGGCACTTCCAGGAAAGGTTCGAGCACATGGCATCACCCCGTAGTCAAAGTAAATCGGCATCGTATGTCAAGGGTAGAACGGGCGGAGAGTGGAGTAGGCTAGAGGAGCTTTAATTAGGTAAACGTGATGTTTTTCCGCCAGCAAATTTGATTCGCTCCGAGATCAAAAACAAATCGAGAACTGGAAAACAGCCCCATCCGGAGCCCAAAGGGAAACGACTCATTAATTACCGGTCCTTTCATTTGCCCATGCCGTCAGTGACGGAAAAACGACAGCGGCGTGGCGTGCTTTGCGACATATCGATTGATCGGCCATTTAAACCTATGGAAAAGTATCGATGGACAGGGTGTTCGCAGCGAACAGCTTAGTAATCGATTATTTACCACAGCTTCAAATGGGGAAATATCGATAGATCGCAAAGCACGTCACGCCACGGAAAAACGACACGACTATTTTCCACCGTTTTCTTCACACTCCACTCCTCGATTTTCCCAATTTCGCTTTTCGTCCCACGCCAGCACTGTATATTTCTTCCTTCCGATCCGCGCAATTTCACTCAGCCCTGTCTCTGTGTTTTGAAAAATCAAGGGCCGTTTTGAGCTCAACCCAGACAATTTTACTCGACCCTGTCTTTAGGTTTTGAAAAAAGGGCCGTCTTCAGCTAAATTTCTTTATCTCCAAAATTGTTTGCCCATTGAACTGCCCTGCCAAGGAAAAACGCCGTATGAACCTTCGTCAGCTGCCAAACTTCCTTCAATTAGAAACGAAATTTCAGGAAAACTTGCGGATATTTGCGGTTAAATTTTTCAGAGAAGTTTCGTCGGAACTAGATCTAAATTATCTGGAAAATTTCAAGAGAAAATATTCATAACCCCCCTCAATAATACGAATTTCATTGGAGGAAATTTGGCAACTTTAGAAGGTTCACACGGCGTTCTTCCTTAGCACGGCAGTAAAGGTCTTTAATTTACGAGGTGCATAATGATTAGGCCATATCTGGTCTCTTTCTGGGTCTAATATTGGTCTCGTATGGGTTTAACGGCCAAATTTGGCGAAAAATACGTATTTTTGGCATTCAACTGCAAACCAGCATTTTGCACCAAAATCTGTGTTCTGACCCATTTTTAGGCGAGCACTAGACCCGAAAAGAGACTGATGGTAACCATATAATTATGCTTCCCATAAAATATAGACCTTCTATGAGCAAAAAATTTTGGAGATAGAGAAATATTCAGATTGGGCCCAAAAACGGTCCCTATCGATACCTCTTCCTTCGAATGTTTCATGAGTCATTTCATAACAGATGTAGTGTCATGGTACACTGAGGAAACTTTTCTATTAGATCAACAGGAATACCTGGTATATCGTCGTTTTCCTGGTGAATGAATTTAACCACATTTTAATGTTGTCTAATTTTTCCTCGCAATATTGCTTTTTTACCTGGAGAATAGTGGGCGTTTCTAACTGAAAATGTCTCTTCTGATCTCATGCACAAATCAAAAACGTTTCTGAAATCAGTCCTTGCCAGCTAATGCGTAAATTTATCATGCTCTCTTAGGAATATTATAAAGCTGAACGAATCCCTGGTGGCGTTCGTCAGGTTTTGAATTCGTACCCTTCCAGTGCCTGCAATCACAAAAATTTTTGAGCAGTTTTTTTTAAAAAAAAAATAGTGTCATTCGGACATTGCAAACATTTTTTCCGATCGTTTCTCTTTCTTTCTATCACACTGGAACAAAAGTCGCTTGGATCTAGAGTCCAGACTCTTAATAACATTAACAAGAAAAAATACTCTTGATTCAATCTGATTTTTCCTTGAATCGAATGACCAAGCCTCTTGATTTAAGCGGATTTTCTTTTGATTCAAGCAAAAAGTCCGATAAGAGTATTTTTTCTTGTCAATGTTTTTAAGAGTCTGGACTCTAGATCCAAGCGACTTTTTATCCAGTGCAGTTCATCGGAATAAGAGTACCCGTGACGAATCTGGGGTTGTGCGGAGGGAGGGGAAGGGAGAGGGTTGACAGAATGAATTCCAGTGCAGCTTAGACATTATTCATTTCCGTTCTATTCATTTATTTATGTATTCACTCTTCCAAAAGACGAAAGGAGCCAAGTTGGCCTTAAAGTTTGGACCGAGTCACAAACAGCTTGGCTCGTAGCTAATAAATAATGCCGAGACAGAATTATCCACGATCGGCAGAGAAGGGACGGGATTGGGATTATTTAAATGAATGATATGCATTTATGCTGAAAGCAACTATGTGCATGGGCTTTGTGTGCGATATAGTTCCATTTAGCTCGAATAAGTCAAGTGGATGCAACCAATGCAATTTTTCTTCCGGATCTCTCGAGGATCTTTCGGCGGAAAGTTTAGAGGAGCTGCTCAAAATGATTGATCGGCTCTGGGTCAGTCCGGACAGACCTCGTCTCATTTATCGCGACGCAGTGGTAGTCAACAGAGTTGAAGCTTCACAAACTACCTCAGTCAAGTCTAAACTTGTTATTAAAGGCTAAAAGAAAACCACAGGGAAAATCATTCATAAATTAAATTTCTCTAAACTCAACACCAAAGTTAGGATGAGAAGTTCCTCTTGAAAAGTGGAGTAATTTTGCCCAATTCTGGACAATCAGGTATAGAGGGCAGTGAAATTTGCTGGTGAACCTTGCGTTGGGGGCAGTGACAAGGAATTTTTCCAGGGATCTTGTTCAGGGTGATCCAAAATTCCCTTCTATTCCCTCTTTTTTTTTACAATTCGTTATTATTTTATTAAATAGAACTTTTTTATCGATACTTTTGCACTCACTTTTTGGACCTTTTGATGTTCAGTTATAACACCAGAACTGGCTCATATTCTAACTGATCTGAACAAGTGTACGAAATTACCTTTCCCTCAGAAACTACCACTGTAGTCATACAGCATGTCTCCTTGTCCGAAAAGTATGGAAATAGGACTGATTTTTTAAGGGCGGTCTGGTAGAGGTGACTAAGCACGGAAAATCCGCAAAAAGGTCCGGAATTTTTCGCCTCATTTCACGCTTGTTTTTTTAAGACTGAAAGAAGTGAAAAACGTGCTATCTCACCTGCATTGATTCTAAGTGCAATATTTGCCCTCTTGATCTCAATTGTGCAGCCAGTTGATCTCCAGGCCACCAATGAGCTTCAAATGTTGTCAAATGTAAGTCATTTTTTAACGAAGGACGCGTGAATTTCAAAACTATCGAATTCCGTCACACGAAGGCAACGGATTTTTCCGCCGAAGAGGCGCTGAAGTTTTAGGATTGTACTAAAACAGCACCACTGTAAAAGTACTGATATTGCAAGTAGATACCCTATCATGCTCCCGTGCTGAGGAAGAACGCCGTATGAACAGTCGAGAGTTTCCAAATTTTCCTCGATAAAATATTTATTTTTGAGGAAAGTTTTGAATATTTTTCCTTGAACTTTTCAAGAGCTTTAGGGGAAATCAAGAAATGGAGAATTTGCAGGTGTCTGAAATTTGATGAATTTCATGTTTAAGTGAAAACAACTGAGTGAACTGAATACGAGGATATAAAAAATTTTCCATTGGAAGAAAAATACTCCAAAGATGACGAGGAAATTTGTGTTTTATCAATAAAAATTTGGGAAGAGCTGAAG
The DNA here is from genome assembly GCF_001854935.1 of Bemisia tabaci. NCBI lineage: Eukaryota > Metazoa > Arthropoda > Insecta > Hemiptera > Aleyrodidae > Bemisia > Bemisia tabaci. The sequence continues at coordinate 308,073 of NW_017547207.1, read as the reverse complement.
GTTCATACGGGGTTTCTCCTTAGGACGAGAGCGAAGGACCCGTTTGTTGAGCGGGATTGATGGGTGAAAAAGTGGCAAGCGCCGGGCGGCCCTCGCGGGGTTGGGGATGTTTGTGTTTGCGGGTTCCTGCGGCGGAGATTTTGTCTTGGTAATTATGATGAACCGGATGAAATGCTCTCGAAAAGAATAAATCCGAGAGTAAACGAGTACCCGGTCGGAGGGAGGAGGGAGCCGGGCTTCGGGGTTCCGCCAGAGGTTCGTCAAGCCCTCTCGAGGGCCCCTCGCTTTTCAGCCTCACTTGAGCCCCAGTTTCTTTTCATCCCCCATCTTCCCAACCCCCAACCCCCGTCCCCCGTCCCGAGTGAGTTTCTCCGGAGCTTGCACCACTTAAACCTTTTAATATGACGACCTTCTTCCCCGGGAGTTCCCGAGATAACGCCGCTCCGGCAACGATATTCCTCTACCGAAGAGTAATTCCTCCCTCCTTTGGCGTAATGATGTATCTCGATTCCGACATGAGCCCCAGAAAGCATAGGCTTGTATATAGAAACAGGTTCACGTGGGAATCCAGATACGTCCTTTCGTCAGGGGAGCACGAATTGAGGCATCGATGTCGCATCAGTTCAAACGACCCTTCGCCCAACTCAGCAATGGGGTCGTAGAGAAGAAAAACATGCTTGGGACTTCGATTTGCACGTAGGGACCAGAACTGCTATCAAAAGGGTTTTGTAGTACGAATTATAAAATTTATTCGAATCCGCAAGCTTCAAAGAAGACTCTAAGAAATCGATAGATGGGACTTTTTAAATGTGAGTCAAGTATTGTGCACTCGAGGCAATTCACTTCAAAATCGAAGCAATATAATTAAGTAAGCAGGATGTCTACCGTCATGTCAGTAAAAACCAGAAATCTAAAGAAAACCAGTAATCCTGAATCAGGAAATGTTGAGTGATTCAAGCATTTTGCAAACATTTGATTCATCTCATTAAATATGTTAATTTTTAAAGTGAACAAGTGCCAATTCACCAGCGCGAAAATTCTGAAAATTTCATTCGCAAAAATCCAAAATTAAATTTTAGTAAACACCCTATAAAAGTTATTTTTGGAGATCAACGCTACTTTCCACCAAAAATGATTTTATCTAATGACGATCATTACATTTTAATTGCAAATGTGGCTGGCTAAGCTGCAAAGAACATGTCAATTGATTAAAAAATCGAACTCTAGGCCAAAAATAAACAAGTAATATTTCAAACTGCATGTAGATGAGAAATAATGTAAAACTTACAAAAAACGAAGCGAACTTCCCGACCGCCAACAAACTGCAATCTTCGTCAGTGCAAAAGGAGCAACAAGTGTATTTTCGCATAATTTGCTAATAGTTTTGTAGCTTTTTTATTGAGCGCGCCCGCTAGCGGGTTGTTGGCCCCCCTCTATACAATGTACCTTGTGATTCGCAACCTTTATTCATTCGACCAAGTGCCATTTTCTCAATGGCACCAAAAGGTTTGTTACCTTCACCTGTTACATTGTTGAATTTTTTTGTTCATTCTGTGATCTACAGATCCTGATCTTCAAACAATTCCCAATTGATTAACTGTTCGTTAACAGTTCCATACAATTTTTAAACGTTAAACTCAGAGACTTTTGAAATTAAAACATGAGTGACTTGAACAACGCCGTTAGAAACTTTCATGCATATCCTAATTTCCTTTGATAAAATACGATTTTATTATTAAAGTTTTAGGAAGGATTTGTTTTCTTTCAGACAATTTCGGTCGCAATCGAATACAATATATCTGAAAATGTTGAAGATAAACTTGAAAAAGTTTCATCATAAATAAATCTTGTGTCGGGAAAAATTTGGCAACATTGGGATGTTGATACGGCGTTTTTCTTTAGCAAGAGAGTATCGAAGCTGAAAGTAGTCTGTCTGGAGCTGGGTTTCAGGAAGCGGCGCTCGCTCATATTTCAGTCTTTGGAGGGAGCACGCTTGACCGTGGCTAACCCTTGAGCTGTGCGCCTTGTGCTCCGGCAGGGGCGGCAGGGCCCAAAGGATAAATCCGTGTTTTAAGTAGCTCCCTTCCCGCTTTTCCCGCCCCGAGTTGGGGGCGGATCGTCCCGAGACGAGGCAGCGCTCATTGGAACGAACTAATAGAAAAGGTCGCACATTAAATTTTTGGCTAAAATTTCAAATTTTCGTCTTCATTTCGTCGCAAATTCTATCGTTAAGGGTGTCTCTACGAGGAAATTTCATGAAGAAATCAATGAAGCCTCTCTGAAATTTCATTGCTTCATATTTCCGACACTTAAAGCTTTGAAAGTTGCCAGATTTTATACGAGTTCTTCTATTGACTCAATCCTTTGTGCGGCGCGGGTCGCCGATTGAAGCTTCACCGCAGCGTAGCGTCGCAGCGGCGCACAGTGGATTGAGTCAATCTCAGAGGTCGGACATGATGTTTTTGCCTAAAACTGCAAATTTTGATGTTTATTTCGTCACATGTCAAATTTCAAGGGGTACTTCTAGAGGAGAATTTTACGAAGAAACCAATGAAACCACTTTTAGAACCTCAAAATTTTGTAAAAAGGGAGTAACAAGCGTTTAAAGTTTCCTATTGACTCGATCCACTGTGTGACGTCTCCACGGCACCGTAATTCAATTGCTCATCCAATCACTATGCAAATTCCGAGGAATTTTCACCGTGATTGCCTTTGTCCCAGCCGGATTCTCCCCCTTCCTTACGTCGCCTGTCGCTGCATGTTCACTCCGGCTTACTGCGCACCTGGAAAGAAAAAAAAGAAGAAAAACTTTGCTACATATCGAACATCGAAAATTTCGCTCACGGAAACCGAACTTTGGTTCAGTTCTTCGTTCATCTGACGAAAAAACGTGACTAAATTTCAATGCTGCCAACTTTCCCCTCGCAAATGCACTTTTATCGGAAGAATCACGGGCATTTGATTTTCCCTCTGTTTGGTTTTAGGACACTTTGTCAACGATTTTTTGTCCGCGCACCTTTTTTGTCCAGCAGTTTACGCCCACACGTAAAATAAGCAACAGTGCCTTGGTCCAAGCGTTATATTTTAGTCGGTATGTAAAATTATATTGACAATATGGAAATGAGAAATTGAGAGAGAAGGAGGTGCTATTATGGTTGCTCATTTTCTAAATGAAATGTTATTACTTTCTCCTTTTGAATCATCTTTTTAAATTGTCATTGGTGAATATTTGGTTTTATTTCTATCCTTAAAATATTGAATGTACAATATACCTTATTTATGTAAAGGTACTATTTTTATATTTTTTCTTTTTTCTTTACGAAATTATTACTTCATTTTGAAAACATTTATATTTTTTAAAACGTGACTAATATTTATAAAACCTTTTCCAAGCGACATTAATCTCAATGAGCCGCAGTTGTGCTGACAGAAACTGCAAAAATGAATAAAATAAGAAAAAAAAACCGAGAAACACGCAATCTTTAGTTTTAACCCATTTCTACATCGATCTTTTAGAGTCAAATACGTCAAATTTTGAGCGTTTCGTTGCGCGTACACCTCGCTGCAGCACAATAAAAGCACAAAATGTAAAAGAAAAAATTAAAGTGCTTTGGAAATCATTAAATTTGACACGGAACCACCAATATTTAAAAAGCAAACACTATACATATTATTATTCTCCTTTGATAAGTGGATACATATTTTTTCCCATCAATTTAAATGAGAATAATCAATGCAGAGTGTGCTAACATTTCAAAATCATGAGTTAAAAAACGCTGACTCTGCGAGTATAAATATTAAAGCCGAACAGAGCGGAGCGGCGTGCTGCCAGCGCGAGAGGCTCACTGGCGCCTACAAACCTAAGTGGATACTTCACGCATTGCACAATGCTTGAAGTATCCACTTAGGTTTGTAGGCGCCAATGCG
>NW_017547207.1:274973-304105 GCF_001854935.1 Bemisia tabaci | reverse complement strand
AAATTTTGTAAAAAGGGAGTAACAAGCGTTTAAAGTTTCCTATTGACTCGATCCACTGTGTGACGTCTCGACGGCACCGTAATTCAATTGCTCATCCAATCACTATGCAAATTCCGAGGAATTTTCACCGTGATTGCCTTTGTCCCAGCCGGATTCTCCCCCTTCCTTACGTCGCCTGTCGCTGCATGTTCACTCCGGCTTACTACGCACCTAGAAAGAAAAAAAAGAAGAAAAACTTTGTTACATATCGTACATCGAAAATTTCACTCACGGAAACCGCATTGTTTGCATCAGTTTTGCAATCTTCGAATGAAGTTACGTTCCTTTGTCTGAGAAACGACGAATTGAGAAAATTTTTTAGAGGCACGAAACAATACTTCTGGTGTCGTTTTATACACCTATATATTCGATGGATTCTTAATACCTTATAATCTTTGTTTCATTATAATCAACAGGAAGTGATCCAAGGATGATTCCTCTCCCTCAATTTAGGTGCCTAATATGAAATTTTCAGGACAAAAAAGTGTCAGACTTTAATGCAATTTTACGCCATCCTTCGACTCGAAATTCAAGTGAACCGTTGGTAACTCATTGTTCACGATGGAAAAAAAGACTGATCGTCCACAAGTTAAGAAATTCTAGTATCCAGTGCGCGATGGACAATTTTTGAGGTGAGATGTTATCGCAACTAGCTGATGAAAACATTAAGAAGCCAGAACGCCTGCAAGTTTTGAATAGGCAACGCGCACATCATGAGAACACGAAATGTTGCATCACGGCGCCGTTATCGCATTACACGTGATCTACGCTGTTGGGCTGTGGGATCGCCGAAAGAGGCTTCGGAATACTTTGGATGTTGCTAATTTCTTTTAAATCCAAACGAATGAGTTGTCAGTGGCTTAGTTCATTTTTGCGCTCCTGAGAATCGTGAGAACACATTATATCGTAGCATTTTTGAGCGCTGAAAATGGTGAAGAAAAACAAATGAAACCGCTCTTATGAAATGAAAAATCCCTATGCAACCTTAGGCTAAATATCTACTCGTCATTTTTTAAGTATTGCGAGTTCCATAGTTTGTTTTGCCCTCGAAGAGCCATATAAGGTCCCGTTTAAAAACCAAAGATTTCATTTAAGCTTAATTGCAGTCATACATGTGCCGATATAGCTTTCAATGATCTCCTAAATCGGGTGTTATGCAGTATTATTGGGGTAAATAGTCCTGTAAAGCTCCTACGCATCCACGCTGTGTAGAGTATATAAGTTTTCGTTTGCGTTAAATATTCTTGAATATTCTTCTTCAGTTTATTCATTAATAATTATTTTCTGTATCCTTAGATATTTTTTAAATATCCGTTCGTATTTATTATTTCCGCTGGATTCCTAAGCTGACGTCATGAGTACGTAAAATTTGAAGACACCATCCATCAATATTTTAATTTCATGAAAAGATAATTATTCGACCGTGTTTTCTTCTTTTTTTCTCTTAGAATTTGAGAGTCCGTCACCGCAGGGTTGTAAAAGAACACCACAACCACTGTTATAGAACGGATCAATAAATAAAGTCTTTCTCCATTGTCTTTTTAAAGCCCGTTCGTCGAGGTCGTTTGAAATTTATGCCTATTTTAAATGCAAATTGAAACTTGACACTTTCGTCTATCGAATCGAGAAGAAAATGTTTTATTTCAGAGCACTTGATGTCGGACAGCGGGACTCTTCTCTATTTTTTAAAGCTGCCGTTGTGGCTTTTTATCTGTCAATTTTATTTGTCTTGCAAGTGTGTTGAACTGCCACAAATAACTTTGCCGGTAAGGCTTTTATAACTTCAAATTTCATTTCTCTGGGTCTTAGATAATTCCATTTTAGAAGTCTCAAACCTCCCTAAATCAGCGCATGCAAATCATATTTGAGGTCATATCTGTAATTAAAGTAGATGTCGAGTTTTTAAATTTTTAGAAAATCACTTTTAAAGTTTTAAAAGCAGAGCTTTTTGACGTCTTTAAGATTAAGAGGGTTTTGCTAAGGGGGTTTCATTGTCATACATTGAAAGCTGTAGCAACATTTACTTTAAATGAAGGTATTCCTTGCTGTTTTATTAAAATAAATTTATTTATGCATTCGTCTTAAAGTGGGGTAATGGAGATAAAACGGTCGGAATGAAACGAAATTCTCAGTTCTTAAATGAATTAGAGTAAAATTTCAACCTTTGGTAACGAGAAAAAATGTAAGGAAGTAATTCTAAAATCAGCCCTGTGCAAAAGGAAATGAAGTAAATTGTCGCTTTTAAAGTTATGAGAGAAAAATTGAGAACTTGGTATTTTGCCTGTGGCGATGGCAGGAGCGTCCTGAAACAAATGAGAGAAAATTCAAAGAGCTTGTATTAAATTCTCGATAATTCTCGTAACCTGATCTACCTTGGTTTTTAATTAGTGTCTCGTTGAAAAATTGGGCTAGTGATGGGAAACTTTGAAGAAACCCTCCTTTTAGGTTTGAGAAGATCCAAAAAAAAATTCGTAAAAATTGTGGATGCCGGCATCCGCCATCGTTATAGAAATGACCGTACTTGACCTCCCTGAAGGAAGGAGTTGAATGCGGGGCAGAGAAATTTTACTTCTCGTGATGAGATTGTATAATTTTATGGTAACATTCAAAATTTTTCATCTTAACACTTAATTATTATTCACTGATATTTTTTACGAAAAGGCAGACTTGATGTTAGTTCGTTTACTCCTGAATTCCCACGAAGAACCGACTGCAGTCAGTTACGGCTAAGGTCAATTGTAACAAAGATCGGTGCGAAACAAAAGATTGATTGATCGATAAGGGTAAGGCATGCCATTTCCGCAGTATTAATAAGTACTAAGCATGTCAAGGTTTCCTCCTGCCATTCATGTTAAAGTAAACCTTTCAATCATGCTAAAAACGCAATCAATATCTAGAAAAAAAAAAAAATCATAATCGCAAGAGGATGCTATTTCAATTTCAAAATGCAAAATTTCGATGCATATATATAGCATTCTTTTTTCCGTAACCAGTATTAATTCGTAAAATTTAGGATGCTCTTTTTACTCAAGAGCTCCATACAGACTCGGCACGCGGCGAATCAAATTAACACTTCGAGCGTTCACCCGGCTCGGTCACTCTTTCCGGAGTTTTTTCGACTTTGAACTTAATATTGTAATTGTAACATGCTACAATGGTAAGACCTCGCTTTGCTTTATGGGTGGATCAACCATTTTATGCGGCGGAAAGCGATTCTATATTTCTCAGTTTTTGTTTGTTAATATTACTTACGTTGCCCTTTGTTATGCTGCACTTTACACAAACATGGTGCACTTTTCTTTCACACAAATTATCCTTCCTTCGTGAAACTATTAAACGTAATGAAGTTTTTATGTTAAATTCCAGTTCAAGTTCAAAACTTTTGCTCAAAACTCCTTGGGCACGAAGTACCAATTCAGGATATAACGTGAACCCTACTCATTATTCTTTAGAATGTCATGTCAAAGCCGCTGATATTATCAGCTCTAGGTAAGTTGTGTATCTTTCAGTGATTCATTCCGTTCTCTACTGTCAGTAGGTAATGATGTTACCATATCTGGAATAATAATTCAATTATTCGCTAGTGGAAATGAAAAGGTTCGTACGGTGAACGCGCTCCAACGTCCGTACGTTGGAACAAATCATTTGTTTCAGTTCTTTTACAGTTACAATTAGTTGAATATTTTGGACTTTTTGGTGATATTGACATTTTTTTCGTGTGATAATAGCCCTTTGAGTCTAAACACCTATTTTTATTTCTGTTCACAGGTGAGTCCTCTTTGCGTCATTACATGTCCGTATCCACAGATGTGGCATAAGCCTATTTATCGAAAGTAAGGTAATCAGTTCCATTTGAACGCTGTTTGTCTTTGCTTTATTATATCTTATTTCTAGTATTATTTAAGTATACACGATTTTCTCAGGCAAATTTTTTCTCATCGTGAACATTGATCCCGGGAAAATTAGTTGAAAGTTGCACAATTCACTACTTCTCAAACAAACGCCCGTAACTCAGTTTCCAAGGCTGCAAAAATTACTCACGTCAATATTTTACAAGAAAGCAGATATTAAATATGTTTCCAAAATTTAAATGATTTTTACTTGGTACCCGGAGGACAATCCATCAAATTTTCAGTTCGGAATGTTGGACAGTTCTCCAGCAGAAGTAAAGTTCGCAAGTGAAAATTTTGCATCGTTTACGTTATTTTACATCGAGAACGACAAGTAGCATTATTGGAATACATTTTGCAATAAGGAACTACAACTTTTAGCTCATCCATATGTAGGCATCTACGTGCATCGAGAATCCAATGGCAGAAATTTTTTATCAGAAAAAGTAGTTCCTTATTACAAAATGTGGTCCGATTGAATGGCATAGCGGCCCTTCCTGTTGAAAATGCGTTCATTCACGGAAAAAACTAAATAGTGCCGAGCACTAATTGTTTTGATCGAATGGAGCCAGCTAGTATGTCAGTAGCGCTGAGCCTTAAAATTTTAGGGTCCAGCCCTACAGGCTGTAAGTCTTAGGAGCACTGCCATATCAGCTTGCTCCATGTGCTCTAAACAGTTAGTGCTCAGCACTATATCGTTTTTTCCGTGCCTATTATTTTCTCGCGTTAATTCAGTTCCCATCACTGATTAAAAAAGTTGGGTGGCATGAACCGAACGTTCGGTGTTGATAATCCCAAGCATGCCTTCAACTTCCGGTTCGTATAACCGAACTTGTACGGTTAAGATTGGGAATTTTTCTCGCGGCTCTGTGGGACCCGATCTCCCTATCAGGACGAGAGGGTTTCCCGGGCCCATCAATCAGGGTGGATTGAAATGCACGACATCAAGATGGGAGACACTTTTGAGAGAGATGGATTGCGAATCCACGGTAGAAGGTATTGATATTGTCGGGTAGTCGGAGTGAGCGAGGTGCAGAGTGGCTTATCAAAGGATCCAGTGAATATTCGGCGACCCCATTCACAAGACGCGCCCGCGCCGCCTTTCACCGCCTCCAAACGCAGTTGATAGAGCGAGCCTCACCCGCCGCCGCACACTGGATTCAGTCATTCAGGGAGTTCGCACATAACTAAATTGCAATTTTTTTTGTTTATTTCGTCAAATTTTAAATTTTAACGGGTGCTTCTAAAAGTAAATTTCATGAGAAAACAAATGAAACCATTTTCAGAACCTCAAGATGTTATATAAATCGAGTCAAAAGCTTTTGAAGCTTCCAAAATTTTGCCCGACCTCTCCTATCGACTCGATCCACCGTGCGCCGCCGCAGCCGGAGCCGCTGTTGCGAGAAACAAGACTCGACGCGGTTACGCGGATTCTATAAAGTTGTCGTATCTCCGACTTGCACTCAAAAAGAAAACCCCGGCTTTGAAAGCCGTATTTACGGTAGGTGTCTAGACTAGAAAAATCCGATATTCTCAGTGAATCTGGCCAAGAACCAGGAATTTCTTCTTCCAAAGCTTCAAGGCTGAGTTTTCCCTTTAAGGTGATTCGTCGAGCTCAAGTGACGTGGTCCAACTGGTATGCGATATATCGCATCAATTAGGTCAAAAATCTCGGCAGATTTTGAATTTTTAGCAAAAAAAGGACGATAGCCTCTGTGCATAAGCCTAAAGAATCATTCTAAACCCAAAAATTGGCAGCTATCGATACCTGAATCGAATGCGAGGTTTTATTCCTAACACTACTCTGAATGTGTGTGCCTGCACCACGCTGCAGCACAGTAAAATCACAACATATGAAAGAAAAATTTAAAGTGCTTAGGAAATTATTGAATTTGACACGGAACCGTCTTAATATTTACAAAACACACATTATATTTTCCTTTTATATATTTTTTTTCATCAATTTAAATGAGATTAAACTAGCATGAGTTTGCAAACATTTCAAAATCATGAGTCAAAAAACACTGACTTCGTGAGTTTGAATATTAGACCTTAACAGAGAGCCGAGCGGCGTTCTGACGGCGGTAAACGCGCACGAGCGCCTACAAACCTAAAGGGATACTTCACGCATTACGCAATGCTGGAAGTATCCCCTTAGGTTTGTAGGCGCCAATGCGCTTTTCGCGCTGGCCGGCCGCCTGCCGCGCCGCATCGCAGCTTGCTACGGCGCGGCGCTTAAAGCAGCTATTTTGCAAAAGAGGTGTTGTACAGTGCCATACGAAAAAAGTGCTTCAGCATATTAAAGATGACAGGCATCCTTTAAGAGTAAGGAATTTTCTTCTGCTTTCATTTCTCTGAATTTTGCCAATTTTTGGGTTTAGAATGATTCTTTAGGCTCATGCGCAGGGACTATCGTCCTCTGTTTTGCTAAAAATTGAAAATCTACTGAGATTTTTGACCTAAGGGATGCGATATATCGCATGCCAGTTCAACCACCTCTTTCGAGCTTAACGAATCATCTGAACTTCCTCTGAATTTTCTCCAGGTCATCTTTCTACCAGTGGCGAGGCGTGAATGATCGATTATCGACATTTCCCCATTTGAATCAACTTTGGTAAAGAATCGATTATTAAGGTATTCGTTGCCGACACTCTCTCTATCGGTCCCTCCCCATTGGTCTATAGGGCAGATCAATCGATATATTGCAAAGCATTCCACACCACTGCTCTTTAATATGAAGTCATTTTCCAATCACTTATGAAAATAAAACTGAGTCTCTTCGTGTATAAAAATAAATTGTGATAAGGAAATTTTAAGTACTTATTGCCATTAATTGTCGTGTTATTGCACCTGAGCCGCAATTTTCGACTTCATAAATGACATTTTTGAATCTTCAAATCATCTGAATAATAAACATGTCGACGGTGAAAGTCGGCAATCACATAACTCGTTTGCGGTGTCTGAAAATCTCCGTCTCTACGTCATTTTTATATGGGAGAACAAATTGATATTATTTCTTGAAGTTTTTGCAGAATTTTCTTCGCATTGAGAAGAAAAATCATGACAGTTTTAAAGAATTGCCGTTGAGTAGTTTTCCATTTAAAAAATAAAGTATGACAGGAAGTCTGCGACGTCGCAAACCGAGTTATGTGATTGCCGACTTTCACCGTCGATGTGCAATTGTGCACTGACCAGATAAGATAAACACGGGAATGCTTTTTGACTTATTGTAAAAATCTGAGTGAGTGATAAAGAATTGGCTGGAAGATGGAAACAAATCTATATTTATACCCGGAACTCCGGAGAGAAATACAGGGTGTCCCAAAAGTCCCTTCCACCCCCTCTAAAATTTTACCTAATTAATATTTTGAAACGAAACTTTGGGGATGTTCATCGATCAATGTAAGCTACTTTTGGGGCCCCCCAAAATTTTCGGGCTCCCCCGTGGGGAGGGGCTGCGGACCCCAACTTTTTTTTTTTCAAATAGCAACCCCTATCTTGTGATACCTCATTCGAAAGAGCATAAAAAACTAAGAGTTTTGGCGCAAACCGCAGATCAATATCTTAATTTTTGACCGAGTTATGATAGGTCAAAGGTCAAATTTGACCTATTTTCAAAAAATCATAACTCCAGTTCAAATTATCGTAATGAAAAAATTAAAACGGGAAAATTTACCGCATTGTAAGCACTTTTAAGAAAAAATCACAGAAATTACTTCAAACTAATTTTAAGGGGGGTTTCGGACCCCCAAATACGTCAATTCAAAGGTCATTCAATTTTCCCGCGAAATAGGCCAATTTCTCTCAGATTTGCCTCCACATTAGTTCAGTAAGGCCAAAATCAGTTCAACATTACGTTGGCAAGTCCCCAAATTTCGGAAAAAGTAAAAAAAAAATTTAAACGGTCAAATTTAATCACCTTTAATTTCCTTTTTTTTAAAACTTTTCCCGAAATTTGGAGACTTGCCAACGTAATGTTGAACTGATTTTGGCCTTACTGAACTAATGTGGAGGCAAATCTGAGAGAAATTGGCCTATTTCGCGGGAAAATTGAATGACCTTTGAATTGACGTATTTGGGGGTCCGAAACCCCCCTTAAAATTAGTTTGAAGTAATTTCTGTGATTTTTTCTTAAAAGTGCTTACAATGCGGTAAATTTTCCCGTTTTAATTTTTTCATTACGATAATTTGAACTGGAGTTATGATTTTTTGAAAATAGGTCAAATTTGACCTTTGACCTATCATAACTCGGTCAAAAATTAAGATATTGATCTGCGGTTTGCGCCAAAATTCTTAGTTTTTTATGCTCTTTCGAATGAGGTATCACAAGATAGGGGTTGCTATTTGAAAAAAAAAAAAAGTTGGGGTCATCAGCCCCTCCCCACGGGGGAGCCCGAAAATTTTGGGGGGCCCCAAAAGTAGCTTACATTGATCGATGAACATCCCCAAAGTTTCGTTTCAAAATATTAATTAGGTAAAATTTTAGAGGGGGTGGAAGGGACTTTTGGGACACCCTGTATACTGATTTTCCGAAGAAAATCCCGGCAAGGAGGGAAAAAAACTTCGATTCTTCGCTAGGGGAGGAGCTCTTGAAAATCAGGGTAAAATTAGAGAATGGGTACATTGAAGAATTTTAGATAACACGATTTACGGGCTGTTGATCATACATGGTATTCCAGGAATTAATCGGTAATAATGGAGGAGCGTGCTATATGGGTGGAAATAAGATATTTTTCTTGGGGCGATCTTGCGACGGGCGCGGCCACCGAGCGCTGGTCGTGTCGACTGCGGCAGAGTGAGAAAAACGGAGTTACCGCCCCTTTGTGCCACCCCTCCCCTCCCTTCCTTGGATCAAGGTAAATTAAAACTGTCAAGAGATTGGGACTCTCTGCAGCTTGAACACGGCGCCTAATCCGCCGTGAGACTGAAATTCAATTTAACCCCTTTTTATAACATTTACAGACATTCTCTCAATGAGGGTGTTGCAAAATTTTGCCCAGCCAAAAAGAGTCCTGTTTCTCTTGTAAATAATATGAAAATCACGATGAAAAATCCTCGATATCCTCACGTTTCACAGTATATTCAGGGTCATACCCTTTTTTGAAAAATTAAAAAATGTATATGGTTTTTGTCGATATGAACTAATTCCTTAAGAACATGTTTCAGTCTCTTTGAACAGCACTCCGCAAACGACTGAACATCGCATCGTTTTAAACTCTTGTAGAATATAACGATATATTTCTGGCTTTCTAAGTGAGATCAATAAGTAATGCTAAGATTGCCTAACTTTGCTCTTACCTAACGCGAGATTATAGGCCTAGAATAAAAATCTTCTGTTGAAAAGGAAATTGATTTAATAAGAGCTCCCCGGGTTTTATTTTAGTGTTTGTCGTTTTTATTTTGTAGGATCCTCCTTCTGGGTTAAGCTGTTGTTTTCCTGCGTTTTTTAGCCGATTAGTTTGTTCATCATTCTTGGGGATGTCTCATGGTTTGAGGACATTCCGTCAACGACATTATGTCCGCGCACCTGTGTTGTCCAAAGGTTTACGTCCACGCGTAAAGTAGCCAACAGTCACTAGGCCCAAGCCTCATTTTTTTGTTCCTATATAAAATTATACTGACGAAATCGAAATGAGAAAATCGAGAGAGCAGGATACTTACTTTTTTCTTTTGATTCATCTTTTCAAATTATCATTGGTGAATATTTTTGGTTTCATTTCTATCCTAAAATTTTCCGTGTAAATATATCTTATACGTAAACTTTTTTTTAATAAAAATATTACTTCATTTTAAAAACATTTACATATTTAAAACATGGCAAATATTTGTAAAACCTTTTTCAAGCGATGGCATCGATAATAATCTCAATGAGCCGTAGTTGTGTCGAAAGAAACTATACAAATATGTATAAAAGAGGAAAAAACCAAGAAGCACGCAATCTTTGGTTTTAACCCATTTGTACATCGATCTTTTAGAGTCAAATCGTCCAATTTTCAGCATTTGATTGTGCGTACCTGCACCACGCTGCGGCACAGTAAAATCGCAACATATGAATGAAAAATTTAAAGTGCTTTGGAAATCATTAAATTTGACACGGAACCGTCTTAATATTTACAAAACACATATTATATTTTCCTTTTATATTTTTTTCCATCAATTTAAATGAGAATATACCATGCAGAGTTTGCAAACATTTCAAAATCATGAGTCGAAAAACACTGACTTCGTGAGTTTGAATATTAGACCGTAACACGGAGCCGAGCGGCGTTCTGACGGCGCGGAACGCGCACGAGCACCTACAAACCTAAGCGGATACTTCAAGCATTACGCAATGCTTGAAGTATCCCCTTAGGTTTGTAGGCGCCTACCGCGCCGCAGCTTACTACGACGCGGCGCCTAAAGCAGCTATTTTGCAACAGAGGTGTTGTACAGTACCATACGAAATTTAAGGTGCTTCAACATATTAAGGATTAGAGGCATCCTTTAAGAGTAAGGAATTTTCTTCGCAAAATAAATCAAGATACTACGGTATGAAAAAAATGTATGATTTGTATTGATAGAAGAACGAAAGTTGACATAAGTCAAACCGCGCCCTGAACGTTACCGTAACCGTCTCTTTGGTATGAAAAGATGACAACCTCGGTTTCGTGTACTACAGCTCAACTGTTGCACGTTGTTAACACTTTGGAAAACACAATGTGGGGAAGGAACGTTGCTCGATTCAGAAACCTTACAAAATGATTGTAGTGCGGGATTTGAGTAGACCATTGTTCTTCTCGTGAGCGGAGAATTCAGAATTTCCATGACCGATGCATGATGAAAATACTAAGAGAGGCACTGGATGCGAAAAGAGCACTTCTCGATTGCGGTGTTTCAGAATCTCAGTTGCTAATTAATCGCTTGGAGAATAATTTAATGGATGATTTTTCAAGAATTCTTTCCATAGGAAATTGTAGAATCATAAGGAATATTCAGTACAATTTTTAGTGAAATGAATGCATTCACTTTCCTCACGATGAATGAAATATTAGAGGAGACTCTGAAACACTGCAAACTTCGCAGCCAGTGCATAGTGGTTTGATGCGTCGTTTGGTTCGAAACAATAGAACAGACCTTCAAACAAAAGTCTTAGGATTTAAGTGGAAAATGCTTACAATGAGAAAATTCCTAACAATTTCACTTTCTTTGCCTCAAAGAATAAAAAATCTATCACAGAAAGCCCGTTGCCTCAGAGTATTCAATTGACTTTTGAGGCTATGTTTTCATGTTTAACCGATCGATATCGATAGAATCTCACCTGTTTGATGTATTGAATACGATCACTACTTTAGTTTGAAGTTGATTTGAGCAATTTTCGTTGCAGGAGTCGTGTTGCTTCTGATTAAGGAACATGTTTCCGAATGCTTGAACCCTAGGTTTGTTTACTGGTCCATTTCCTTGGCGGAGCGCGAGAAGAGGGAAGCGGGGCGGGAGTTTGGAGCGCGGAACGGGTGCTCGACTGGGATTGTTTATCCGGGGATTAGCTCCGCGCGGGGTAATTTTATTTCGGGGCTCCCGACACTCCACCCCTGTCGCCCCGCTCGCCCCGCCCGGAGTAGCCGGCTCCCAGCCCCGGCACGAAACCCCCGAGGCCACGCGACGTGGCAACTTTTATTCCTCGCCGCTTACCGCAGTCCTTAATCACAGCCACAACGCGCGCAGCCCGCTGACCGCCCCCCCCCTTCCCCCTCTCCACCACCACCGTCACTCCTCAGTTGTCAAGTCGGCCTCCAGTTTGCCCAACACTCCCGTCCAATGCAAAAACGCCGTAAAAGCCATTTCAAAAAGCCATGTTTTGAAACGATGTATCATACCAGAAAAACTTGTGTACCTTGGGACAATGATTTTACAGAATTCTCTTGCTTATACTATCAAGATCTTGGCCTGAAAATTTAAAGTGCGTGGGTACAACAGTTTTTTTGTAATAATATTTTAAGTCCAAAAAAAACGCGGGGAAATCTTGATGGATTTGCAGCGTTCTTGATTAGCACGGCAGAATACTTCCGTGATAGCGAATAAAGACGTAACTCTGAAATGTAGTCTCCTTTAGAATGCTTCTGATCCCTTCCAGATGAAATCACCGAAACAGCTTTAATCAGCAGAATAAAGAATTTGCATGCGTTTGAAATTTGATGAATTTCCCATGCGTGCAGAAATGGAAAATACTGAGTGAACTGAGCAGGAGTTCGTTTTTAAGTCGAACAAATTATGAGAGAAGATATCTGATCTGCCCAAACTTATGTGTTTGAATTTGGAATGCCACAAGATGACGTCACTAAGCGCTGCATTTTCTCACTTTAAATCAATTTTTATACTATTTTACCCATATCAGAAAAACAATTATAAAAAATACCGCGAAATCAGCTCTTAAAGCATTCTTAATGAACCAAAAAAATCTGCGTGCGAATTCTTAATTCGTCTCATTTGTAAGAAAGGAAGACTTATGCGAAAGTCGAAAGTGTCCCTCTCTTGCCGAGGTCTACACTCGAGAACACCCCCGAGGCCGCGACCGCCGTAGTGGCGAGGAGAGCCGTACAAACGACCCGATTGGACCATTCTAAGGTAACCTAAACGCCTTCAATTTTCCGCGATGCAACAAGGCTGTCAGTGGAACACGAATAGCTGGAGCCCGGGCCCCGGGGGTTTAAGCCTTGTCGTCAGCCGCACGGAGTCAAAACAGCGATTCTCCCGGGGGTTTTCATTGGAATAGTGTGTTATTTGCGTAGACCGGTTTATAATACACCGCACAATAACACTAAGACTTAAAAGAGAAAAACATAACGACCGTAAAACCGCAAAAACACTCATCGCGCTTTGTGACGATGCAATTTTCCTGCCGTGATTTATTTTCTCAATTAAAAAAATACTCAACGTCATTTTTGAAAAACCTTTCATGGTGTTTTCTACGTGAAAAACATTCTATGGAAATTGTAATTAATAGTCTTAGATTGTTTTTTTTTTAATGAAATATACTGAGAGCGGAGATTTGAAACATCGCAAACAAGATATGTGTTTTCGTATATGTGCCGTCCACGTGTAAGAATGCATAACTAATGAGAGGAAGGCAGGCGAAGCTTTTTAATGGCGTGACATGCCTAGTGGTGATTTTCTCAAATCGGCAATTGTATATTTGGACGAATTTCGCGGGAATCAGCCTCAGAACATAAGATATGGCCTAATATGCTTTTACGTTTTATTTTTTCAACAAAAAAGTAAACATCATTCTGACCTGAAATTGTGTGAGTATATGTATATTCTTGAAATACCGAATGAAATTTAGAGACAGAAAGTTTTGAAGTATTATGCTGTTTGGTTCTCTAAAAAAAAAAAATAAAACTTTAGAGGAATTTCGGTAACGTGAAATGCAGTTAGGATGTTTTCGGCTTAATTCGTCTATTTATATGTATGTAAATGGTCTGCACATAAATATCGAGGCAGGCTGGCTTCCGTAAGATCGATCAATTGTAATGTATTTAAATGACGAAAAATCAATGTTGCCAACTTAATAGGTCCAAATAGACGTACTTAAATAAAAAATAACTGAATTCAATTTAACTTGGTCCCAGGGGCCCACAAGAACGTACCCTATGGCGGGTTGCGTGTAACAATGAAGATGGTTCCTTTTAATTTAAACAGTTCAAATCGCCACTGACTATGCTGTGCGTTTGTAATGTATCTGTGCAAGAGCGGAGTTTCATTTGGAAATGGAACACTCGTTTGTCTGCGAGATGAAAGAAAACAATACACCAAATAGCCTGAAAACATGCCGCAATGAAACGATACAAAACAAAACAAAATGAAAGTAAACAAGCTAAAAACTGAAATGATATTTCAAGGACTTTTCAGGGTATCTAGAAACCCGTTTTGTACCAGGTGACTGATAACAAAATGAATTGGAAAAAAAAAAAAAAATAATAATTGCTGCGTCAGCGGATGATGCTCAGCCCCTGCGGAGGTTCGCTCAGAGGCGCTTTACGGCGATCACAGTTTGCTACTTCTACCTAAAAATGCGCCAACGGGCGGACTACATTTTGAAATGTGGAACCATTGTTTCTTGCACAATAACAACATTGTTTCTTAACAATATAATATGTGATGAAGGTGTTCCTTTGCAGATCGGTGATTTTATGGATAGCCAGAAATAGTAGATCCCTATTCCAAAAAATGTAGTTCACTTATGCTGCGGTAGTTGCGCCTTGATTTTTAAAAAAAAGAATACAATAAATAAAAATTTGTGCTCGAAGGATGTTCGTGTTGCGTAAACGATAAATGCAGGCGTTTCGGCTTTCTGGTTTTATAGTTGAGAATGAAACAGTCGTTATTTGACACAAAATCCAATATCTAGTTTGCCCTATTGGAAGAATGGGCGGTAAAGGCAGGTTTCCTAGCTGAAGTAGAAGGATTTGGGGTGTGATGAAAATAACAGACAAAGAAATGTATGCTGTTATCATTCATTCGTGAGATATTTGCGTGCATTTTTGCTAAACGGATGAATCAAATATCTCAGAATCAATTCTATGCTACGATAGATGGGTGCAGCTCTCTTCTGTGCAGCGTAGTTGATAATTATTTTGATTTCAACCATCAAATTGATTTAAGTTTGATCAATTGTCAATGGACTGTTCATAAAATACGTAACGATCTAGAGAGAGAAGGAGTTTGAGCCTGCGTCACCGGTGCGTTATAGGTTGGAGGGGGTATTTAGTGTTGCGTTAAGTAAGGCTAAGACACACGTGTAGGGCCGATTAATCGAAAATCTCGGATGAGAAATCGACGCGAAATGCCATTTTTTCATCTTAAAGTCATCATAACGGAGAGTATGCATTCGATCGACATTAACCGACCAAAAATGAAAACTTAATCGATTGACACCGATTCGATCGGCAAATTATTGAAAAACCGGTGTCGATCGATCGGCATGAATTGATCAAAAACAGAAACGAGAATCAATCGACGTGGATCCCTCGACAGCGATTCGATCGACGATCAATTTTAAAAAAACCGGAATCGGTTCCATCGAAAAACCGGAACGTAAACCGATGGACGCGATTCAATCGACAACCGCGAATTGAACTTAATTTTTCTCGCTGTGCGTTACGGTTGGGAAAAACTTGGGCATTGACCTTCGTTGGGTCAGAGTAGTGGGCGGTCAAAAAAGAGAAGGGAAGTGCGCGCGGTTTGAATTCGTGGAAGGGGTTGTTGGCAGGAGGAAACACTCGGCGAAAATTATTCAGGTATTTTTGACGTATCACGAACGGGGAGAAGTTTGAGGAGAAGCAAGCTTGAAAGTTGCCTCGTAAAGTCGCAACTTGGTCGGGATCTCATTTGTCTTCAGTTTCCCGCTTTCCTTCTCCTTCTGCTCGATTCATTTTCGTCGGCCCAGAATCAATGGCGCGCATACTTACAGTTTAATACATGCCAAACTTTCCCCAACTTTTTTTCTTTTCTTTCTTCTTTCCTTCCTTTTTTCACGTTCCAGCTACATCGTACCTTGTCGATTGTTCCCAAGTTGACTTTGAAGCTTGTTTATTGATTTGCTCATTAATAAGAAGGCCTAAGCTTTACTCACAAATGAATCTTGATCTCTTGTACGTAAACAAATGGTGACGGTTGAGGCCACAATATACGTATTCGAGGCGGTGGGTGGAAAAACGGCATTTCTTGGTTATGCAGTGTTTCAGAATCTTCGATATTTTAGACTATAAGAAACTATTAGGCAACTTTTCTGAAAGTTATTTTTTTCAGCGTTTTAAAATCATAAAAGAGATTCAGTGGGAGTTTCAACAAATTCCATTTTGCTTTCGTTACAACAGACGGTGCGTAAGCAGAAATTCCGAAATATAAATTGGAACTAAGAAATGCCCTCTCTGCACCCAGCGCCTCATTTATGATTGTAACGTCATGAGTCTTCGTTTCTATGATACAAGGGCGTATCTCAATTTCAATACAAGCCTCGGAAAGCAAAGATAGATACGAATAACATAGAAAATCGATCAAGTCGGTCACAAGAAAAAGTGGACTTCACCGTGCAGGTACATTGTTTATTCTTCAATAATTGTTTCAATGAAATGAGACTTTCCTCACCCTTGTAAAATCGATGCATCATGTTTCAAGGAGGAAGGAATTTTTCAGGAAAAAAAATTCTTGTTATTCGCTTGAAGTAGTTTGTTTCTGATGTCTGATTCAAACCCGTGTAAATTACCGTTATTTTTTATGACGCAAGGTCAGAGGGGAAAAGTGCTCATTTTCCAGCTTTCTCCGACAATAATGTTCGCGAGCGAGAAGTTCGACTTCACCCACATTTAAATGGAACAAGAACACTAATCAATCCCCTAATAGTTCTTTTTAGACTTTTAAAACACGAGCCACCCGTTTTTTGTCATATTGAAAAGAAAAAACGTCATGCGGCGTTTTAATCCGTAGGAAACGTTCAAAATTTCGTAACGCACTTTTCGGCATTTTGATACTCCTTCCGCCTTGTGACGCTTTGTACCGCAACCCCGGACCCCCCCCCCTCAATAATTGTGTGACGCTCGACGGAATGCCTCCCCCACCTGAAAATCCCAAAAGTCGTGGGATACCGCAGATTATATAAATTGATAAAATTTGAAGAATTCTTCATGATAGTGTGACAAAAATAAGGTCGAAGAAACATGGATGAAAAATGTTGGATTTCGTGTGTTTTTTTTTACCAATTGTGAAGGTTAAGTAACGCTAGGAACTAAGCCCCCCCCCCCTTTGTAACACAGCGTCACGGTAGCTTATACCCCCTTCCCCGTAGAGTGTTACGTAATTTGGATCGCATTCAGCAAAAAGGAACCAGCGCGATTACAGTGTTGGAAAAATATGGTGCTTCTTCATAAGAATCTACAAAATATCCCAGAATAGCAAATAGCTTTGGCTTCCCACCCAAAAATTGCTAATTTTAAAGGAAAATATTTGTGTAAATTTTAATACTACACAAGTGCACGTATACTAAATATTTTTAAAAGAAAAGAAGAAGGTGCACTATTTGAAAAACACTGTAATCGCGCTGGTCCCTTTTTGCTAAATGCGATCCATAAAGGCTCCCTCACCATGTCCAGTGATCCACTTGATCCAGTTATCTCCGAGCACTACGCTGAAACAACAAGGCCTCAAAGAGGAAACGGAAATACGCACTTCCCTCGGCTATTTTTGAGATGTTTGCTCCTGAGAGTTATTCTTAGCCCCGGGGGGCGAGGTGGGATGAAAAATCAATGGGGAGGATCAAAGGGGCATTATATTATTAGAGGGATCGGGAGCCGATAGCCGCGTGGAGGGATCACCTGTCTCGCGGAGGGTTCCCCGGTAGTATCGAACGAGACGAAGACACTATTAGTCTTGTCTGTTGACTCGCCTCAAATATTTGTCTTAATAATTATAAAGGGCGTGCTTCGGGCCTCGGCAAGACTCCCCAATACGCTCCACCAGCTCTGCCACCCGCCGCCAAGGATGGAGACCTAGACTAGGACAGTGAGCTAAAAATGTCTCCACGTCTGTGATGGATTGCCCTCACGACAGCTGTAACCTTTGTCGTTAATTTATGAAGCCCATCGCCAATCCCACAAAGCGCTCTCTGTGTTCCTAGTCTTCAAACTACTAGATGCACTAAACACCCTCTTAGGGGCCGCCCCTAAATTAGGTAACGCACTTTTTTGGCAGTTTTGACCCCCCTCCCCTCAACCCCTATAACGCTTTTGTGACGTAGGTCCCTGTCCTTTCACACGAATAAACAAAATGGCGTACACTGAAAAAAAAGATTGGTAGAATCTACCATTCCGTCACTCTGTATTTTACACAGCGTTAATTTAGAGACGATTCTGCCAGAAGAAAGGTAAACGTTATACTATATATTGGTACAGGTAACCATTCCTCTGGCAGAATCGATTTAAAGATTAATAGAACTAACCATTCCTTCACGCTGTGTGGAATACAGCGTGAAGGAATGGTAAATTCTACCAATCTTTTTTTTTCTGCATAAGGCTCTCCTCGACCCCTCCCCCTTAGGGCACGAAAATTCCTTTGTGGCTGATCTAGAGAATGAATTTTGGTTTCCTGAATTATTTCACATATTCGTTGAAATTTTACTTTTATCGATCGTGCCTATAAGGCATTGCGCGAAAGTTGAAGATCTCCCTTGTAACAACTATAATGCGGTGACCAAATGTACCTCCAAAGTAGTTTCCAGGGTTACCCGGCACAGAGGTCCAGTCTCGTGACCCTGGGATCCCGGGAAAATTAGGCAAATCTTGCCTCGTAAGCAGTATACACAAATGAAGACTCTGAGGATTTGGGATGCACGGTCAAAGTCAAATAAATCAGGTTCGATGTACTTGTTCGATGTTGTTGTACGCAGGTCAAATTGTCTAGATAAGGCAACTTTGCACGTCAAATAAGTTTTTGGAAACTCCTTTTCAGATTTGAAAATTAATTGTTTTTATTAAAAAAACGGGCTTAAAATTTAATGTTTCCGCAATTGTAGCCCCTTGAGCACCTAATGAACCTGAAACCGGGTCGGTCACTTTAAAAAATATTTTCGCAGCCCGTCAACTTTTATCAGCACTACTTGAGGAAGCCCTCGTCTGACCTTAATGACTGTGTCGCACAGCATAGTTGAACTCTTTTCAACTCACTCCAGGATACAGTGAAAGCTACGAAATTAATGAGCGGTATGCATAAAACATGAAAAGTCCCTTGAAACTTTTAAAATAATATTAGAGTCTCGTTGTTTGGGTGGATAATGATTGTGATTCGTGTGGAAATAATGCCCTCACACATGGGAGCCCTCCCTCCAGATGCACATGCACCTTGTTCAGGTGGGTGCGGGGCTGCGGGGGGCTCAGGTCTCGGGGCTGTGCATTATGCAGCCGACAAGTGTCGGTGCGGTGGAGGGAGGGTGTAAGTCCACGTGTCCTTGGGTTTTGCGGCTCTTGTTTGTCTGTTCCCTTGTCACTTCCACGTTCCTTCCTCGATGTTCAAACTCAACGTGACGGACCGAATGTCAGAAACTTTAGCCTCATGTATCTTCCCAACACGATGCGATCGCATTTCGCAAGGTGACGACAACTGACAGTCATCTGCATATGGAATGTTTCCTCACAGAGCAACGTAATTGCATTTTAATATTGCAAATCTTTCGCTTGCATATTTTATTCATGCTCGGAAACTGTTGAGCGTTTCTAATGGAGCAGCACGCTAGCTATGAATTTGAGCATTCTCATACATATTTCTGAATAGAATCGTGCGCACACTGAAAAAAAAAGATTGGTAGAATTTACCATCCCTTCACGCTGATTTCACACAGCGTGAAGGAATGGTAAATTCGACCAATCTTCAAGTCGATTCTGTCAGAGGAATGGTTACTTCTACCAGTATATAGTAACGTCTACCTTTCTTCTGGCAGAATTGACTCTGAATTGACGCTGTGTGAAATACAGCGTGAAGGAATGGTAAATTTTACCAATCTTTTTTTTCAGTGCAGCACACAAATCTCGTAACGAAAATTACTGTAACTAACTCCTTGACGAAGATACTTAATGTTTATTGACGCTTAGATTTAAACATTCCGATCTTAACGGCAATAGTCTATGTGATTCAAATCGCGCACTAAAAGTTAGTGTTAAGTCTCTGCGATATAAAATCATAGCAACCTCGATTTTGGTGATTTGGCTCGGCTGTTAGACGTTGTTAACACTTTGAACAACGCAAGCCGGAGAAAGAACAGTGTTCGATTGAAAAGTCCACCGAAACCATCATAGTGCGTGTTTTAATTCAAAGAGGCCAATATTTTTCCTGTGAGCGGGAAATTCAAATCCCCCACAAACAAGGTAAGCTTAAAACGTTGATATATCAGTAAGGAGTTGATTTTAATAATTTTTTCAGTTAACTTTCGTTGTGAGAATCTTTGCCTTTGTGAAATTATGGTTAAGAAACATGAATCAGAATGCTAAAATTGATACCTTGTCTACTGGTCTATTTCACTAATTTTCTCTTCAATTTCATGAAAAAATCAGTGAAATTTGAACAGTATGTCTCATACGTCAAAAGTAAATGTCGCTGACAGTCAGCAATCGGCAATATTTGCAATGCACGCGTCTTTACTCGTCAGTTGCGATGGCTGACATCAGTATGGTGACACATTTATTGGGTAAAAGCTTGAAAAGCACTAACGCGGCTCGGAGCGCCTTCAAATGCAGCGATACTATCCGCTTCGCCAGGAGGTTAGTTTAGTTGCCTATGGGAACTAAACCCAATTCAATTCACTGATTTCGCTACACGCACTTGCGAGTAAGTTACTTGGTAGCATGCATTCAAGAAGGGAAAAGTTACTGTTTGAATTCCAAGCATAATAATTGGAACTCGCTTTACTGTCTTTATAAGTCTAAGTTCTTGTAATTCTTCCAACATAAGAAAATTGCGAATTGCCTGCGACATGAATATGTGAATTGGGTCAATATTTTTTAAACCTCGGAGTTCATGTAAAATTGCATTTAGACAGTGAAGCAAATTTATGCATGTAAACGGAAAGTCACTCGATTATAATGAAAGAAACCACAGATTGGTGTTTTCGATCGTCAATTTGTGTCATCATAATTCATCATATCGACGGTGTAAGTCGGCAATCACATAACTCGGTTTGCGACGTCACAGGCTTCCTGTCATACTTTATTTTTTAAACGGAAAACTACTTAACAGCAATTCTTTAAAACTGCCGTGATTTTTCTTCTCTGTGAGAAGACAATTCTGCGAAAACTCCAAGAAATGATGTCAATTTGTTCTTCTTTAAAATATTAACATAGAGGCGGAAATGTTCAGACACCACAAACGAGTTATGCGATTGTCGACATACACCGTCGAAATTCTTCGGATTCAGTTTTCATGTGCGCAAATTTATTCATTACTTTACCGCGGATGGACGTACCGCACCGAGCTGATTGTTTGGTTTACCCATGCCGGGAGGGATCTAAAAAATCTTAATCCAAATAAATATCCTATTTTTTCCGTTCCAAGTTTGTATCCTTCGGTCACTTTTCGATGAATCCTGTCCAATTCATCTCTATATGCTGTGCCAAAGAACGTAGATCGATGAGAGAATAAAGTGCAAGATTTTTGTATGATTAGACAACTGAGTCATAGGGGGCAAGCACAGCTCTGATCAAACACCTGCGTACGGGAAGAGCCAGGCTGCCGAATTTCGCTCAGTTCACTCCAATTTCAGCCCTCATTTGGACGTATTTATGCTAAATGGAACCATGTCTAAGTGCGAAGACATAGGTTGTGCTCGTGCAATGTTAAAGTGGATATTGTTCCTTTTAAGAAAATGAAAAAGCGGGATTTGAAATTACATCAAAAGGAACTGAGCGCCAACTCATGAGCCGTGGATGAGATAGACTGACGACCTACGCGTCGTCGCTACCGTCGATCAGCATCGAGCACGGTCGTCACCGCTGACGTCACTGGCGCTTTTAAATTCCCATTCATTCTTATGGGTCTCAACTAACGAGCACACCCCATCTTTACACTTGCACATGGTTCCATTTAACATTAATACGTCCATTTCAGAATTTACACGACTCATTCGCCGCAAAGGAAAAAAAAGTCGCTTGGATCTAGAGTCCAGACTCTTTAAAACATTGACGAGAAAAAATACTCTTGATTCAATCGGACTTTTTGCTTGAATCAAAGGGAAATCTGCATAAAGAGGCTCGGCTCTTCAATTCAAGGAAATATCTGATTGAATCAAGAGTATTTTTTCTTGTCAATATTATGAAGAGTCTGGACTCTTTTACATAAGAGTCAAGATCCAAGCGACTTTTTTTCCAGTGTATCGTCGGGAGGCGCGCACGAACTGAAAGCGCGGCTCTGAAAGGGAGCGACCGATGAAATGGCTCGGACAAAATAAAACAGGCGGATAAAAAATTAAGAGCTCTTCATCAGGAACTATCGAGGCCGGAGGGAAGGGGGCTGGGAAAAGGAGGGGAGTAGGATGGTGGCCACTCTAAGAAATTGGAAAAGTGCCGGAAGTTGAAAGCACAATGGCAAGACTATAATGGAGGATCCGCAATTTTTCGTCGCGAGTTTTTTTACCGGTGAACGAGACGTCACGACGCGGATTGAGTTAAGTTGGACGACGTCGTGTTCGTGTGCTCCCGTGCTCAGGAACAAGGCCGTATGAGCCTTCACACGTTGTCACATTTACTTAAATCAGAAGAGACTCTACTGAGAAAATTATGAGTATTTCTCTTCAAAAGTTTCAGACAGTTTTGTTGGCAATTTACTCTAGAAGATCGGAAGATTTCAAGGGAAAATATGCATAACTTTCCTGAGAAGTACATGTTTTATCCGAGGAGATGTGGCAATTCTGGAACGTCGATACGGCGTTTCTTGTTAGCGCGGGAGTGAAGCGGAGAGGGAGTCGCTGAATTATGTAATCTTTTACAGGAATAAACAAGTTGCGCTGCGCCCCCGTTGGCTCGGATGATATTTTAAGGAAGAGTCATGCAGTACGACAGACTTCAGTTTGAGAATCTCGTTAAGTATGTTTGAAAATCTGAAATGAGATCCCTGATCTCTAATCTCGACGTAAATTGATTCTGTTTATTCGGAAAAATCCGGCTCTACGGAAGTCAATTTTAAAGGGAGCGAAGAAAACTGTTTGCCATGCCAGAGAGTAGGGGTACCAACCAGGAAGGATAACGGAGATAAGTTGTCTAGGGGGTACTCTCTGGCCTTTTTTATATTATGTTAATTTTTCGCGTTTTTGTCATGAAATTTAGAGGAAAAAAATGTGTGAAATTATTGATGCTTGATAAAATCATACGTTTAGCGTAAAAACGACAGAAAAATGATATTAGAGGTTGGTCGCATATATTTTGAATACCTACTAAAAAATATGTGTGAAATTATTGATTCTTCATAAAGTCACACGTTTAGCTTAAAAAGAACAGAAAAACGACTTTAGATGTGGGTCGCAGAATATGGTACTTCATATATTTTGAGTATTTGAGTAGAGACTAGCTCTTGAGTCAACCTGATTTTTCATAGTTTTGAAAAGCACTATCGCGGCTCGGAGAGCCTTCAAATACAGCGATGCTCTCCGCTTCGCTAAGAAGTTAGTTTCTTTGCCTTTTCGAACTAAACCAAACTGAAAACACTGATTTCACTGCTCGCACTTTCAAGAATTTTTCACCCCAGCTGTTTATGCAACATAGTTAAGCCTCGGAGATTACGCTCGCCGTCTAAATAGATATTCTATACCAAAGAGAGAAAGACACCCGAAAAAAACACAAGAAATGAGCAACCAACGTCAAAATATATCGTAGATGCTCCGGCCTTTATTTAGTGTCATATTTTAGTGTCACACGGAAGAAACAAAATGATAGTGGTTGCTAGATTCCTATACTTACACGCAATTAAAGATTTCTAGGGAATCTAGTAGCTTTACTAGGTTTTTGACGGTGCGTATATCACGCGGCTGGTGAACGATTTGCCATGGATCGAGGATTAATTAACTCTGACAAAAATCTATTATCGGTTATTATATAACCTGTTTAATCATTTAAAAAAGGGAATTTAATAACCACCAACATCCTTTTTCTCCTTCTATGCTGTAAATTATACGCTCCTCTTTCCGAATTCGCTCTCTTTTGTAAAAATGTTCTTAGTTTGTGAGGAAATCTACACTTGAGCCGTAGTAGTGTGAATAGTCGAAGCTCAAGCACCTGTTCATAATTTACAGCCCCTACCACTACTACCATTAGCACGCCTTCCTCTTTTTTTAATCGTATATTCCGGGTCGTTGTAAGTTTTCACTGCTATCTACTGGTAATATTGGTCGGGGAAAATGTAAAATTGGCAAAAAATCTGAATTCTGCCGAGCGGATTCACAGGGATCGGTAATGCAGTGGAATACGGAAACGCCTCGACGCGACGACTCCCAGATGCATTCAAGACGGAGAACGCAGTTACTCACTCCAAGATCCCGTAATCCCCGTGCATCGCGCCCAGGCTTGCCGAATCATCCTGAAAAATAATTGATTTTCCTACACAACTCAATTCAATTCATGGAAATCCTACGGCACGATTCGGCAACCACGCGCGTGCACCCGTTCCGCGTCATCGGCAAGAGCGTGGTTATTGAATTGCATCCCTTTCGCCTCCCCCCCCCCCCCGCCCCCGCGACCCACTACCCCTAGTCCTCCCTTGTTACCCAAGAGAGCAGTATGTACAAAAATGAAGTTCCGAGAAAATATGCTTTTAGTTGTTGGACGGGGAAAGATATTGAATAAATCCTCCGTTTTTCATGCATAGTGTCTGGGACCGGGATTCATGAGGGAATGAACAATTTTAGGGAAAACTCAAGGAGCCTGTTCCCAAAACCGGGTGTCTTTTCATCCATAGCTTGGAGACCATTTCGTTTTCAAATTTTCCGGGACGTTGAAGTACTCATTGTTATTAAGGTTTATGTTATTGCGCCTAACCGTCATTTTTGACCTATTGAATGACGCATATCGACGGTGAAACTACCAAACCACGTATCTCGTTTGCGGTGTTTAAAAATCTACGCTCACATTTTATTTTTTTGAAGGAGAGCAAATCAATATCATTCCTTGAAATTTTCTCGGAATTTTCTCCGCACAAAGAGGAAAAATCACAGAAATTTTCAAGACTGGATGTTAAGTAGTTTTTCATTTAAAAAATAAAGTATGACAGGAAGTCTGCGACGTCGCAAACCGAGATACGTGGTTTGGTAGTTTCACCGTCGATATATATTTTAATCTTCAACTCATCATAATCTTAAAGAAGCTTTCATTAACCATCTACTGTAAACATCTGAAACGCTTTTGGAAATGCGTTATGAGTTGGTCACTCTCATTCTCTCAATGGGTCTGAAGGCCGATTTTGGAGAATAAAGTAATGTGGTTCAGGTGTAAACCCGCATTTTTCGCCAAAATCGGCCATGAAACCCATGTTTAGGCCAGGTTTAAATCCGAATTGGATCGATAAATGAGCAATTCATGATGAAGTCCGAAAAATATGGACTTTCAATGAACAAAAATGCGTAAAGTTGAAGAATTTCACTCAGGGTGGGCTCAAAAATGTCCTATATGGATACATTTCTCGTTGAAGAGGAAAGAAAGTCTGCATTTGTAATTTATCGGCGTGATTTCGCTCCTTAATGTTCCAGTGTAACTGCTTGAGCTAAACACTCTCCCCCCTCAGTCTTGTGCTGGTATTCATCAGAGCTCAAAATGTTTGACTCCAGTCGAAATTTTTGAACTTTTTGACCTTCTTTTCGCCGCAAAATGGCGTGGACCCAGCACCATTTCACGTGGGAAAAATGGATTGCTGATTTACCAAATACATTGTAACAAAGTATGTCCGACATGTTCCAAATGCACATTTAACGATTGCGGAAAGCTAATTTAACTACGGCAGTGGTTAAAATAGCATTATTTTTATTGTAAAATCTACATTGAAACAAGTCGGACACTTTTTTAACTACAAAATCGTTAAATTAGCAATTTCATTGCTTTTTTCGTGTACCACCTTGTTTATATCTTGATCAGGCGCCGAGTTTGTTCTTACGGTGCTCCCATTTCCCGGAACTAGTTACAAATTCCGGAACTTTTAAAATTTTCCTGAATTTCTCCCGGAACTCTTGAAATTCCCAAAGTTTTCCGGATCTTTCGCATTTTTCGGAACTTTTTAAAAAATCTGAAAAGAATCGCGGAACTTTTGACGGTGATGGAATGGGATCACTGGATTCTTAGTGCTGCATTAGGAATTCGGTAGCCAATCAACAGAAAGTTTGCATTGTTTGCTTGTCATGGGATGGAGGAAGGATATTGAATTGCATGATGCATGCTCCCGGTCCGGCTCGGCAGCCCGCTCTCCGGATTCGGTGTCCGCGTCGGAGGCGGCAGATTTTTCGGGGCTCCAATTAGATGAATCAGATGCGTAGACTGGGATTTAAGCCGTTTGGGTTCGTTAACGAAATATCCAAATCCTGAATTGCGGATGGGATCCAATCCGCGGGCACTCGATATCATTTACACGGGGTATTATCTCTCATCGCTCCCGCTCGGCGCCCATAATACCCTCGGTTACGATTTCCCGGCTGGAACAATGCGCGGAACGTTCTGCTACCCTCGGATTAGTCCCGCCGTCAAAGTGCGCTCGCTTTTTCCGCCATTCTACGCGCTCCCGCCGAATTTTCAGTTGCAAATCGGACAAACTATGTTCCCGTCCTGGCCATGAGAGCCGCAAGCAACTAACGGAAAATCTAATTGAAAAAAGCCTTCGTCCTTTGTCAAATTGCCACCAATCATCTGGGCTCGGAAAGAAGAGGCAGCGGTCAACACGGAAAAAATTGATTGCTGATTTAACAATTAAATTGTCAACAAATACGTCCAACTTATTTCAAATGTACATTTTACAATAGCGAGAAGCTTTTTAAATCACGTGAGTGGTTAAATTAGCATTTTTCTATCGTAAAATCTGCATTGAAACATACAGGACACTTTTTTAAACTACAAATTTGTGAGATCGGCAGTGTCATTTATTCCGTCAAGTCCCAACTTGTACATTTCCAATTAATTACGATAGTATCCCAATAAACTAGATTGCTTACTCAAATGTAGCAGTGCTACCAAAATTAATTGGAAATTTCCATATCATCCAACAAATAGAGGCGTATCAAAATTTTAGGGGATAACTCCTGACAGTTATCAATTACCTGGACGACCGCCTAAGAAATGCGCACTGCTGCGTCATGCACATAGAGGCACCGGAGCGCCTTCCATTTTTTCATATGCAACACGCGTGTCTACAGAGCACGAATAGTTGTATCAAAGGCTTCGTGTAAACATAAAAAACTGAGTGCGTAGCTTCCGCTGACTCAGATTCTAGCATAAAGAGTCGCCCGCTCCGTTTTACTCTATTTACTTGTCATTCAGAAAATTAAATTGAAAAATGCGTCCATTTTAAAGTTAAAAAACTAGTTTAATCTATCTTCCTTTCTTTTATTAGGCGAAATTTCCTATACTTGAGTTGCATCGCACACTAAACGTCACCGTGACACTCTCTGTGCTATGAAGATGTGATTACTTCAATCTCGGCACTGCGGCTCAGCTGTTGAATGTTGTTTACACTATTTGAACAACTCAGGCTGGGGAAGAAATATCTTTCGATTGAGAGGCCCGCTAAACTCGTTGTATTTCTCGATTTAATTCAAGTACACTCTTGTTTTTCTTGAGAGAGGATAATTCAATTTTTCAGAGTTGATCAAACAATTTTTTTATGAAACAGCCCGAGACAATGGTGACATGGAAAAACAAGGGAGGGAGGCGAAAATAAGCCTTAAAATGCAACGTTGAAAAGCCGAGACGTTTCGGCTCAAAACTGAGTCATTTTCAGTTGGAAAATACATTGAAAATTTAAAAAAATCGATGAAAAATCTGGGACCTACATGTTGGGGGCCGAGATATGGGGAAGGGGAGGACTCCGGCCGTTTTTCTCCTTGTATCTCGGCCGCCAACATGTAAGTTTCAGGTTTTTCTTCGACTTTTTTAATTTTTAATATATTTTCCGACTGAGAATGGCTCAGTTTTGAGTCGAAATGTCTCGGGTTTTTAGAGCAATATTTTTAGCCTTGTTTTCATGCTTTTTTCATGTTTGGAGTTGCCGGCCAGGTTGGCCTAGTGGTCAGCGCGTCTGACTCTAGGTCAATAGGTCCCGGGTTCGAATCCCGGTGGTGGCGACAAATTTTCATGGAACTGACGAGCGGATCTGCAGAAACAGATTCCACTTGGCCTTAATCCCTGAAAATTTGAAAGCCTGGAGCATGGATGTGCGTAAATCCCATGATGTCTAAGGACAATAAATACTGTCTATCGATGGCTGTAGGTTCCAATGGAATATAAGCCACTAAACCAGCAAAAAAAAAAAAAAAAAAAAAAAAAAAAAAAAAAAATGTTTGGAGTTAATGCGAGTTAATTTTGTTTGACGAATCGTGTTTCACGTGTCTTAAATAGGAAACAAATATGGGAATGCTTAAATTTGTAGCTTTTCTAGCGGTCCATTGTTTTTCAATGGGAGGGAGGGGTGAGACGGGGAACTTGGGAACGGGGAAATGATCTACAGGCGTGGCATGCTTTGCGATATATCGACTCATTGGTCATTTAAACCTATGGAAAAGGATCGATAAACAGGGTGTCCGCAGCGAACACCTTAATAATCGATTCTTTACCATGGGTTTAAGTAGAATAACAATCGATATATCGCAATTCACGCCATGCCACTGAAATGATCCTGGCTGGGAGCGGCCTAGATTTCGTCACGGCGCGCAAGTGAGTCACGAAGAAGGAAATTAATATTTAAGTCTCGGCGCGTGGGCTTGGGAGGGAGCCCCGCAGGAGAAGCGAGGTGGCTCAGGGGTGAAGGATGCCCGCGGGAAAATTACCGCTTTCCGCTAGGCATTTTTTAGCGCCTCCTCTAAAGCGGCGCTGCCGCCGGTGCGCGCCTAATGAAAAGTGACTAACTACCCATTTTCATTATCGCCCTTATTAATCATTATTTTGATTCCCTCCGATCCACTCCCGCCTAGTTGCCGCTCAACTCACTTCCTTCTCTCTTGCGCAAGGAAACTAATCTCAACGCCCGCAAATTCCACGTATTTCTATCAAACAGATTTCTGTGCGGCTGAGAAATATGGGGGTGTGCTCGTCAGTTCTCTGGCCGTAAGAGTGAATGAGCATAATAAAGCGGCAGTGACGTCAACGGAGATGGATGCCGTCGTGCAGCTCGCCTCGTTGGCCATTAACTCATGAGTCCTGTCCACAACGCTCTCGTCCCATGCCCGCGGCTCATTTATCCCGCATTCAGTCGGCGCATAGTTCTCTTTGCTCAATTTAAATCCCGCTTTTCCATTCTTCAAAAGGAGTCACGCCCACTGACCACATTGCTTCTTAATCAGCTTTCCAGAGCACACCCCATATTTCTCTACTGCACATAAATCTGTTTGATAGAAATACGTCCAATTAGTCTCGAGAATATGAACCTGATAGTTTTCGAGTGAAAAGTTAAATTGAAAAAACCACCCAGCTTCCCAGAAATCATCAGAGTGCAGTCCTCTCAGAGGGG
>NW_017547207.1:255064-274948 GCF_001854935.1 Bemisia tabaci | reverse complement strand
ACTTAGGGGAAGGGGGGTTGAATCACCGTTACGGTGCGTTACAAGGGAGGGGGAGGGTCAAGCCCAGCGTTACGTACCAAAGTCGAGCCGGAAGGGGAAAAATATGCGACCAATTGAACATACCGCCCTTCCTTAATGAATGGGGGGGTGGCCTGGCCAGCGTTACGTAATTCAAAAGGAGGGTACAGGGCTGCGTTACAGGGAAAGGAAGCGGGGTCAAAAATCGGAAAAAGACGTTACGTTATACTTGAACGGTCCCAGAAGACTCGTAGTAGTAATTTGGGTGACCAAGAATTGACTCATTTCACCCTTAACCCTATAAAAAGGCCTCATTTATTCTGTGATAAGCCAAGCAGCCGTATATGATATCTTCCTAATGATTGCGTAATAGTTTATCTCTTTAAGAAATAACATAAGGATTTGAGGTTAGTGGATGGCGGGAAAAGGTGCCACATACTAAAACAGAATAAATTACATTTTGTGTCAGCATATACGGGTAGTATTTCTAGAATTGAACGTATTTCTGTCAAACGGAACTATGTGCATTAGAACATGAGACCTGAGGCCCATAAGAATATATGCATAACAGGACTCACGTCTTAATGCACATAGTTCCGTTTGACAGTAATACGTCCAATTAACAAATGCATTGATTGCAATTTTTGAATAATTTTGCCTAAGACGCAGCTCTAGTTTAAGTTTCGCGAGCGAAATTGGCGAGAGAGCCATTTGGCAAGGCGGACTTTGAAGATTTACTCGCCGTCAGCGGCAGCGGCAGCGGGAGCCGGAGCCGTCCGTTACGGCGCTTTAACGCCGCCGTTTTCTCGCCACTTTAAAAATCAATCACCCGAAAATTATGGAGCGGCGAGCGAGCCCGCGCGCCCGCCGGAAAAAAAGCGCTCAAAATACAGCGCAAACTTGCAGAGTCGAATCGACGGAGTGACGTGGGGAACTTCCTCGGAAGCCAGAACAAGTTGGGCCCGAGTTTAATGATGAAAACGTCGGAATGAAGAGTTCCGCCGCCCCCGCCCCTCGGGACGACGAGTTCCTTAACGATATCCACCGGGCGGGAAGTTTTTTACGCACAGATTCCGGGTCCTCGAAAAGGCGGGAACAGATTTTAAGTTTTGATTCTTGGCTCGCACCTTTATTGTGCCGGATGCTCGGTTCCTCCGCTCCGCGCTTTTTTCCCCCCGAGGCGATTATTCGACGGATAAAAAAGTTTGGTCAGCCTCTCGCTCCTGTGACGTCAGCGTACACGGAGAGGATAGATGCGTTTTTAAACCCGGCTTAACCGACTAGAAAATGCCCGTCGGGTGCTTTCCGTTGGGAAAAACTATCCGCTAGCATCGACTTACACAGTATTCTGCTGTAGGTTGCCACAGTTTTTGAGTTTAACGTGGCATCTTATAGCCGAATGTTCGCCTTTTTTCCCTTGGTCGCCAAGTCGCCAACTGAGATAGTAACTGTAAACTTAAAATTAAATAAATAAGCTACCTATTACGATTGCTAACGAACGATGCCGCCTAACTGACAATTTTGGCAAAAATGAGTTAGCGATTCCGACGCATTCTACAGTATAAAATACGCAAGCTGATGATTTTATTTTTTTCCAGTTCTGTAAGGAAGCGCTTCAATGACGCAGTAGGAATTGCAAATCTAACACTAAAATTGGACGTCGTTAAGCAAAAAGGAACCATGCCCCGTCAGCAATTGCCAAATTTAATTGAGCAATTTAATTTTTTTCATGAAAACGATTATGCGGTTTTTGTGAAAATGTCAGTGAAAAAAAAAGTTGTTAGTTGCAACACTGGTTGCATTAGCGTGCCCATGAAAAAAGTTTTTTTTTTAATGAAATTTGTGTTTTCATTTTCAATAACTCAAGATTATAAATAAATTAACATTTAAAAATCTCATATGTATATAATTACCTAATTATGGCAACAATAATTTTAAAATGAGATTGTCATATTTACTTCTCATGACAATAGTGACAATAGATTTAAGAGTGAAAAAATCGGCAGGAAAAGATACAATAATAAACTCTCAAATCTTTACCGTGTTACCGATGGCCGTGAACCAATCGACACCACTTCAATCAATAAATTTTTCAAAGAAAAATGACGAGGCACCGATTGATTCACGGGTTTTTCGATTAATTCACGTTTTTACATTTCGATCAAATCCATACCTTTCGCTTTGTCGAATCCATCCCCCTCACTTTGAAAGCGTTCATTGATCAAATGAACTGAATTTTCAATTAGGAAGCACAATTTTTTACTTCGCTTAGGAACAACGTTGGTCTCCTTATACAACACAAGATGTTTTATAGATAGGCCAGAAATTGTCGTTTTAAATGGAAAAATGTAGTCCAAATGATCACGATATTACGTTGCTGAGCAACAAGGGAGCCTACACGTAAAAATCACTTCACTTGCAAGCTATTATTTAAAATTATTAGTGTAGATTATATGTACAAAAATACGTAAATAAAGAAAAGAAAATTAGTTGAGTTATATATAATGTTTTATTATTTGAAATGACAATAATTCCAACAAACTTTGCAATAACTTCAAAATCATAAGTTGAAAACCGTTGACGCCGCAAGTTTGAATAATCGTATCAAACACAGAGCGGCCGGCGCGGAAGGCATAGTAGCGCCTTACAAGACCGCAGGATACTTCATGCATTCCGCGTGCGGCACGGTGCGCGCGGCGGATAGTATAGCGCCTTACAAGACCGCAGGATACTTCATGCATTGCAAAATATAATTTTACTCAGCCGCTTCGAGGAGCCAGTCCGCTTCAGAATCTTAATTGCAGGGATTTAGAAGTTCAAATGATCTTTAATTTTTTTTTTTTTTTTCCCCCTGATGAAAATAATAAAGAAAACGGGATGAACGAAAATATCGGGTCGGAAGTGTCTTTGCTTTTATTTGAAAATGTATGGCACGCTAAAATGAGGAAATTCTCTTCGTTCTGCAAAATCGTCCGTTTGCAGATAGGCGGTATTGCTCGCTAGCAATCGAATACTGTCCTACAAAAATGAAACCCATTTCTATGTCCAACTCAGTGGATTTATTTTTTTACAAACATGTGTACCTTTCCTCCTGTACAAGGGAATCGTCGTTAAAAGTCACCTGCCTGAGGCAACCATTCCTCTGTCGAGGACTCTGAAATTATTCCGGTCCCTAGGCTGCTTTGAACATGTTTTCCTTTCCTTTTTTCACTTTATTCCTTTTGCTGACCCCTAGAATAATGTTTGTGCAGAGAAAAAATACTACCTCCCCCCCATCAGTTTCCTCGGCCCCCTTTTTTTCGGTATCGATGATTCGATGCGCCTTCCGTTTCATTAATTTCGAGTCGCAAAGAAAAAAATCCTTTGTAAACTAATGATCGGATATTAGACTTTTGATATGGCCGTTTCAAATGTGAAAAAACGCTGCGGTTTTGGCTGCTGGCGGTGAGCGCGATAAGTTTTTTGTACGTCTATTTTGTCGTGCAAAGTAAAAACGCCTTATGATCCTTCAGATATTGCCAAATTTCATCTAATAAAATACGAATTTTCAGACAAATCGGTGAATATTTTCTCTCCAAGTTTTGGAGAGTTTCATTCACAACGAGATCTAAATGATCAAAATAAATATCAATCTCTCTCCTTAAAAATTATCATTTAATGAGAGATATTTTGCAACTCTTAAATTTTATCACATGGCGTTTTTTGTTAACACGGCAGACTAGCTTTCAACTCGCAGGTTTTTGCCGTTTTTTTCCCATTCCAGTGGACACCAAGTGGAAAGTCACAACCCTGGAGGCTTCGTCATTTCTTTACTCGAAGCCAATTCAACCGAACATCGTTTGAACGCCAAGAACCGCAGGGTCGACCATACTCCATTTTGAATGCAGTTAGCATTACAAAAATATAATGCAAAAGAGTCGTTTTCCCGATCCGCAAGTAAAAACGGAGATGCCAAATTTCCGTTATTTCGACATTATAACGGCCGCCATTTTATGATAAATCAACATTTTGACCTGCAGTTTGCGCGAACATGTTTCTTTTTCATTGTCTTGTAAATTAGGTGTCACAAAATTAGGAAGGATTGCTATTTGAAAAACTAAATTTACCCCCTCTCCCTCTTCAGAGGAGGCCGAAATTATGGGGGAAGCAAAAAATTGCTACTTCAGACTTAAGAATATCCCAAAAGTTTCAAATTTCTTTGTCAAGTGGGGGAAAAAGTTACGGGGGTGGTAGGTAACTTTTTGCTAACCCTGTAAAAGACTCTCGGTGTTTAACATGAAGTTTTCGTTGGATGATAGTAACAAAATGCATAATCTAGACACTTTAATATAGTTTCATCTCTTGGCTCCCTCGAGTTTGACCCTGAATTAATTATTGAACACGTATGTGCTGAATTACTAACAGGAAAATGCCCGCAGGTTACACCGCAGCCCCACCTATTATTCGCAGAGAATTACGGGGAAACACAATATTTGCCGAGCAAATAATTGCAGGAGCAACTCGATAGGCCCGAGTCACCTACGAACATGAATTTCTGCCTTAATTCATTGTTTACTGTACCCATCGAGGCGCGAGTTTCGGCTCAAGCCCGCCATTGTTCTCCTTAGGGCTCTTGAGTAACACTCCAACACGCCGTCGGGCAGTGTTGCCGTTTTTCGACCAAAATCCGTCCGATCGCCGTGGTTAATGAAGAGAAAACTGGGGCCCTGTCTCGAACGGCAACGCTTTCGTGGTAGTCGAGTCACCGCGACTTAAACTGGAGGGTTTTGGCTCGACAATTCCCGAGCATTTTCGTTCAAGACTTTCGGAGCGCGGATGTTCCCAACTCGGCTAAACGTGCATGAGAATTAACGCCTTAAACTTGAGCCCCCTCCCCCTCCCATACGCTCTTGCAGCTCATTAAATATTTTGATGCCTCCTGTGAATTGCACGTCAACCGGCGCGGCACGGCGGCACCCTTGTTATTTTGAAAGGCTCCCAAAGAAGCTCATGCCCTCCTTTAAATATTCGGGGCCGTCCTTCTGACGTCAGGCTTTCCCCCTGATTTTTCCACCCCTCTCTCCTCCCCCTCCCTCCCTCCACCCACCTACTTATCGAGGACCTAGAAAAACTAGAATATATTAGGGAACATGAAGTTCCCGCGAATGTCGAGGAATTTTTAAACATCCTAATGGAGATATGTGCTTTCGCATTTTCGCCACGATAAAACTGTTCTCGTTGGGGTCGCTATATACTTTCTTGGAAGGATCCCTCTCCTGCCGTGCTAAGGAAGAACGCCGTATGAACATTCGAGAGTTGCCACGTTGCGCCGGATAAAACGTTTATTTTTGAAGAAAATTATGCGTATTTTTCATTGAAATTTACAGACATTTCTGATGAAATTGCAAACAAAATTGTCTGAAAAATGGAGGAAAAATACTCACAATTTTCCTAGTAAATCATCGTTTTATTGAAGAAAATCTGACAACGTCTGAAGGCTCATACGGCGTTTTCCCCGAGTACGGGAGTGTTATCGTCGCTCCTTTGACGTTTCGGGCCAATCCTTGTAGCTTCTTTGATCGTGAGCCCTGTTTTACGTATAAATCCATGTATTCTGGGGCTCATACGGAAACCGAGATACGCCGTTTACTTTGGAGGAGCCACGTAATAAAGCGCAACATTGTCTACTCCATTCTATGAGTAGGAATCCGCGGAATGAGGCTTTGGATCGGCTGGAATTTGTTTATTTTTACGAGCGTGTGAAATAGCCCGTCAGTGATTTTCGCTGACTTTTATGAGGCGAGCGAGAAAGAGGGGTGGAAGAGCTTCCCGGCAGCTCGCTCCCTCCTTCGCCCACCCGGACCCGGGGGTGGGGATTCAGTGGATCCAATAAAATCCCAGTCACCCGTTCACCGTCGCTTTCGCTTCCAGTCTTTGCTCTTTCCCCCGAGTGAAAATTAAAGTTCCATCGAAATTTGCATCCGAATGCACCACTGCGGCTACAAGGACGTTAATTATCAAGTTTTACTTCACAACAGATCATGCTCCGTCAAAAATTCCAACCGGGAATGACCGAAAGAATGTACAACTATTTAATGAGGGACTCATAGACAAGGCGCAAATTCAAGCATCATGATTAATTTCACGAAGAAATTGATTTGTGGCGGGGATTTTTGTAAGAGGAACTTATCACCAAGCTGCAAAATCGAACCTCCCGCTCGTAGAAAAAGCAATTATCTACTTGAGTCAAATCGCACACTGAACGTTACGGTGGCAGTCCCTGAAACTGCAACTGTAATAGTCCTTTTCTGAACTATTATCAAATTATAGCAACATCAGTGTAGGCTCTTTAGCTCAGCTTTTCATCGTTTTCCTTATTGTAAACAACTTAGAGCAGAAAGGAACGATGCTCGATTAAGAAGCGTGCAAAAAACGTAGTGAGGGCCTATTTGATTCAAGTAGATTTTGGTTTTTCTTGTGAGCGAGAAATTCAAATTTTTTGTAACCAACAGTGCTATGTAAAAGCGTTAATAACTTGGTAATTAGTTGATTCCAGTAACTTTCGCTGCGCTACTTGCGCTCTATGTGAAATTTTGGCGGGAAATCATGTATCAGAATGCTTGAATTCTTACCTTATCTAGTGGTCCATG
This sequence comes from Bemisia tabaci, assembly GCF_001854935.1. Classification (NCBI taxonomy): domain Eukaryota; kingdom Metazoa; phylum Arthropoda; class Insecta; order Hemiptera; family Aleyrodidae; genus Bemisia; species Bemisia tabaci. Next base: position 268,301 of record NW_017547207.1, on the reverse strand, counting down.
ACGGCTAAATTTGTTATTATTCCATCACTTTCTTCCCGATTTTTGATCTTATCACTGATTTTTAACTTCATTTTGTTACAGGTGAGTTTACAGGCAATCGTTTGACTCAAAACCACTTTTTCTAACTAGCCAACGCTACAGAATAAGGTAAAGAAAGTACTCTCGTTTCTTATACACATTTTATAAACATGTAGTATGAAGGAATTTATGAAAATCTAAGCTGAAATAGAACGAACTAGTATGAAAATATTCTCATTCTCTCCATGGCCATAATTCATGGCCTACATTTTATAGTCAAAACTGCAGTTTCTGGCTCAGCCATAAAAGTCGTTACCTTCATAAGGAAACTAATTACCACACACTTTGCTTCCAAAATTAGCTAAAACTAATAGTTTCCTATTGCAAAAAGTTGTCCTGTTGAAAGTTAGTGGCAATTCTCTAAATATGGCAACACCATTTGGATTATGAGCTAATAGTTTTGCCAAGCAGACAAGTTTTTTTTTTTTTTTTTTTTTATGAATAAACCAAAAATTGTAGTTCTTAATTGGGAAATTTAGTCAATTGAGGCATGAAGTAGGTATACCGCAATTAGCATTGATCCTTTTTATATTTAAAATTAGTAAAGATTATAAATTGTTGCTTAAAATCAGGTTTTTTTCTCAAAAGCTAATTTTATAAATTTTATTAAAACTGGACAAATGCACACATGTTATCCATTTAATTTTGTCTCTATTTGAGTAGCGTTGACAGCGAGTGGGAATCACCACTGGTGAAAAATTACTTATATGAGCTGTAGAGCACCGCAAATTCTTTTTGAATTTTAAGCGCAAATACAGTTCTATGTGCTTTCATAAAAACTTCATAGAGCATTTTCACATCCCGGCTCGTTGCATAATATTCGTCACTCCATCTGCTTCAAAGTAGGTTTTAAGGTCGTTTCATTCTTGGCAATCAATGCCAACTTATCCTCTGTCATGGAAATGCCGTCCATAAAAGAAGGGTAAATTTAATGGGTTCATAAAATAGTGGAGTGGAGTGTTGAGGAAATGTCCTGCTCCAGATAATTCGACTCAGTTTCCTTTGGCAACACTCCAGGGACCGCCCTTGTTTCATTGGCTACTCATGAATACGCAAGTAGACTTGACACAGTATTGCAAGTCAGACATGACATTCTCATCGACTTCAGCCGGATTTTCTACGGGAGCCGCATTCGATGAATTTAAACCTACGGGAATGATTTAAATAGAACAGCAACTAGCAAATAGGTCCGTTGTGCGAAACAGATACAGCCAACTGAATACACTTACCAAATGGACGTATTCTGTTAAACGGAACTAAGCGGCAATTTGAGTTCCTTTTGAGGATTTTAGAATCCTGGATAGCGCGTTCTGTCAAACGGAACTAAGCGTCATGGAAAAGCATTGCGACTATAACGAGCATCTCGTACCTTAACACCCGCTAATCCAAGCCCCCCTCTCCCTTCCTTCCCCTATGGCACTTAGTTCCGTTTCATAGAAATACGTCCAAATGTGAATTCGCTCGAAAATCACATCAAAAAAGTCTAAAATGGAATTGTACTTTAAGGTTATTTTTGTAACATTATGTTGTGCCATGATTTTGAGCTGGAGAATTTAAACTGCTCGTTGAGCTTCAAATCGATTGTAACCGAATTTTCTTGGCTCCTATGTGGCGAACGAAGTCAATGTATTAAACCCACCATTAACGTAAACGCTGATCTCAGAGTGGGGAGATTGCGATAACAGGACCACATTCAGAGTTTTTCTCTTGGAACTATGACGATTTTAGTTACGCCTAAAAAATAAGATGAACCTATCTGCCCACCTTTGCGTTTGGTTACCAGTACCCAAACGTGATGGGGGGAGCACTGGGGGAAAGAGGGGTGGAGTAACAGGTGTCGTTATCCCCACATCCGTTGGGGATGCATAGGGGATTCGCCAGCGGGAGACTGGGACAGGAGTCCCTAAAATATTTAGCCGGGAAAACAGGGCAGAGTGTCACACGAAAGTCAGGGTGAGCGGCCTAGGGCGAGAAGAGGGGATGGGGGATGGGATAGGGGGTGATGGGGGTGAGCGTGCGAGGACGGGAAAGTGGTGCGAGCCCCAAATTTGACTAATTCATTCTTCCGCGCTTCGCTAGGTGTTGCGTGGGAGGCACTGTGTTGCCTTTCCGTCCAATATTGACTCTGTACCGCCGCCCTAAGAAAAAACGCCGTACGAGCTTTCAAGCCTTGCCAAATTTTTTTTTATGATTAATTTGTTTTGATGAACAATTTTTAAGGAGAAATTGTCCATATTTTTCTCCCAGTTTTTTTTGGAAAATTTCATTCGCGATTTAATCTACAATATCTGAAAAGTTCAATGAGGAATATATATAAGTATCCTCTAAAATTAAAGTTTCTCAGTGAAAATTTGGCAACATCCGAATGTTTCTACTAGCATGGTAGTGTACATCTTCATCCCACTGCCGAAACGCCCCGTTCCTGTTATGAATAGAGCAACCTCCTTTATTGCTAGTGATGAAAATGATCGAGTCTATGTATAGACTTATCTTCTCTGTGACAATAGGCTAGTTGACAAGGTGCAAATTCAAGCATTATGATACTTGTTACCTGTCCAAAATTTCATGTAGAACTCGATTGGAAAACAAAACTTACTGATGTAAACTCCTAACTAAGTTTTTGGTTGCGTAAATTCAAACCTGCCACTTTTGTGAAAAAATAAAAGTCTGCTTGAGTCAAATCGTACAGCAAACGTTACCGCCACAGTCTCCGCGATATGAAAATATGGCAATATTAATCTCGGTGCTTCAGCTCAGCTGTTGCACGTTGTTGATACTTTAAACGACAAGAGGCAGGGGAGGAAAATGGCTCGATTTTCTAAGCCTTTTTTGCGCAAATCGTATTCTACGTATTCTCCGAAAGAAACCATGTATGAGAATGCTTAAATTCGTAGCCTGTGTAGTGGTCCGTCGGGCAACGTCTGATGTTGTCACGGTGATTCCGGTTAACAGCGATATAACAGCGCCTTGATGCAACTATTCGTGTTCCTAGGATGTGCGTCTTGCCTATCAAAAAATTGAAGGCGCTTTGGTTTTCTGAACGCTATCATCGAGCAGCGACAAGATACGCGTGCTATCTCGGGCGCTCGCTAAGTTGCAAGACGTCCCCTCCGTAATCTGTTTATCGATCCTTTTTCAAAGGTTTCAATGACAGATCAATTGATGTATCGCAAGACACGTTGCGCCGCTGGTCGCGTAACTTTTGGGACAGCCCATACGTACGTTAATTTTGAGTTTACTGATTTGCATGTACATGAATACTAATTTACCCATTATGCGATGATTTTGGACATTATATTTTTGTCGTGCTTAGGAAAAGTGCCGCATGAGCCTTCAGGCGTTGCCAAATTTCTTTTAACAAATTTATTTTGATAATATTAAAAATTTATAAATATTTCACTTCCAATTTTTCGGTGGACTCCGTTCAAAATTTGATCTAAAAGGTCTGAAAAGTCGGCGAGTAAATGTTCATAACTTTCCTCGAAAGTACAAATGTTCAGGGAGAAAATTAGGCAACGTTCGAATGCTCATACGGCGTTTTTACTCAGCGCGGCAGATATCTCTGAATGTGCTTGGCGTGACATTCTGATGGGGAAACATATCGTGCAGCGCTATAATCCCCTCCCTGTCTTGTAGTTCATTATGGCAAGAATATGGAAGGCTCATGCATGGAGATAATGCGTCTCAAAGATTAGCGAAGAGACGATGCGCTAAAACCCTGCGAGTTTGCTGTTGGGAACGTGGAATCGTCGCTCGACAGACGTGAGGGCGTATCACCGTTAGCTCGTGAGCTCTGTTGTCTATGCAACTCTATACTTCCCGAGGCTCACGTTAAAATGGAGCTACGCCCTCGAACGTGAGATGAGCTATGAAATCAAGAGGAAAGCTGCGAGTGTGGCGCACATGGCGCATCGCGATTCGTAGGAAATTGAGGCCCGCCGGAAACTCGGATAGAATTGCTCACAATGCACTGGGAACTGGCAGGCAACCATTCTGCCATTTCCTGCCCACGTCCCAGCCGAAAAACCTACTCGGCTCTAATATCCGTTCCCTTGATTGTGTTTTATCGACAGACGTCAAATCTTCTCACAAAATCACTGCCATGCAGCCTTGCACGCTTTCGTGAAAAATCAAGTTTTCGAATAGACCACTGAACAAGTTAGGAATTTAAGCATTATCATCTATGTTTCACGTAAAACACGATTCGCGCAGCATTAACTACTGCGACATTACCTCGATATCAACGTTTGTATATAGCATCGGTTACGACGCATTTGAATTTCCCACTGACATGGAAAACGTGAGGCTCCTTAATTGAGGAATCTTCCCTCTCCATTTAGCTTCGTTCAAAGTGTAAAAAACGTGTAACAGCTGAGCCAAAGCGCCAAGATTAAGATCGTCGTATTTTTATGCCTCATACTCTTGCAATAACGTTTAAGGTGATATTTAACTTAAGCAAATGATGGTATTTTATGAGAAGAAAGGTTGAATTTATGCATTGGCAAACGATAATATCTCGATTGGGATTTATTGTCGATAATTTGCGCTGTGCAAATCGCGTTATATACGTTAAATTTTGATTATCAAATACATGTATAACAATACTAAAAATTGCACCTCGTCCAGTGTATGTTGCCTATCTACGAATTGGAGGCGCTCCGCTTATTGCACTTTTTCTCGGTCAAATTGAAGAAAGTGGCGATTTTTTTCCTCGCATTACAAAGTGCCCATCATCCTAGGACATGGAACTCTTTTCAGCGATCTTTTAAAAGTTGCATATCATATTGGGCAAACCATGTAAAACTATTACTACGTATTTCATGCCATAAAAATTTGAATTGTATCGAATTGTACCTACTATTTTCAATTTCAACTTGATGAAAAATGTTTGTTGTGCTATGCTACTTGGGGTTCAGGCCCCAAACTTTGAGACCGTGTTAGATGAACATTTCTACGTCATAAGTAGTACTTTTTCTCGTCAATACTTTAAGAGTTTGGCTCCGTTTTGGGACTTGATACCAATGATGAAGGTATAATTGGACCTTTTTGTTTAATCCTGTTATAATTGAAGTCTTTCATACCATCACCATGTAACGCCGTGCTGGTTTCCTTTGATTTTGATTTCTTTTTTATTTTTGTACTTAACTGTTTTTAGTGGTTGATAATGGTGTCGTGAGACACCGAAACGTCCCGTATAATTTCATGTATTTTAGCCTTGTTTCCGCTGTTTCCTTGTTTTCTTCCTACTGTTTCCGTGTTGGGCTTGCCTGCGTTTGTCTTTGTTCTACTCTTAATCCACAGTTGTATCCTTTTAATTTTGCACGAAATGAGCTTAAAATTACTAATACTTGCCCTCATGTGATTATCAGTACAAAGTTGCTTGTTAGCAATTGAGACGTAAATTATCCTTTTAGTATTTTGAATAACAGAACCGAAGGGTAGAAACTGCTATCATCGTGCTTACAGTCGAATTGCAGCAAATGCAAAAAACGAAATTGCTGGTTTTTGGAAAAATCAGCGGGTTAGGAGCTAACTTTTGGCACGCAATAATACCATTACAAGGTGACGCAACTTTAAAAATATAAACTGAAGCACAAACGAAAAATGAAATTTCATTCTGTAACTCAGATTAAATGACGTCCGATCTGACAAAGAGCAAACGTCACCGAATTCGAGCAGGAAGCATTATCTACTTAACCGTGACGCTACCTCCTGAGCGAAACGCGAACCTGGAGCGGAGAGCTTTCACCACCCTCCAATAGATGGCGGCTCAGTCCGCTCCCTGAAGTTGGGCTCCCTCTTCGCCGCGAAAGCTTCGGCTTTCAAAGTTACCCTTCGACTCCTAACTTTTTCCTACCGGTACTCAATAGAAAAACATTCTTTGCATACATGTAAATAAATGATACATTTGTACCAATTCAATTTTAAAGGGGGTATAAAAACTAAACATTTTCATATTAGCTTTATTTTACAAATAATTAATGTAAAAAAGCCACGTTATCCTCTTTTTTTTCTTTTTTGGTTGTGCCGTCACCCACGATGGTGTCTAAGAATGAGTTTTTCAGACCCTAATTTCACTTCAACCAACTCCTCGTAAGGCATACTAAAGGCGATCCTGGGCCATCCGTGTATTGGGTCAGTGCGCTGGTCACAGAATCGTGTTTTGATGCTTAATTTTAGTAGATAAGCAAATAAGAATAAGATCTCTTCAAAGAGCAACTTTCTACGTTCAGTATTAACAGAGGTATTGCCCTTTAAAAATTCGAGTTTTTGAAATCATCCACCGCGGATGTGACACCCTTGGTTTCTTCCACCTTGCTTTTATTCGAGTTTCACATTGAATAACCAGGGCAAATGTGCGTCACAATGACTAATGAAAGCAAGGTGGGAGAAACCAAGGATGTCATATCCGCGGTGGGTGACATCAAAAACCAAACTTTTCAAAGGGCGATAGCTCCTTTAATGTTTAATGTATAACATTTCTGTTTGGACAGATATTGTTATATTTAGCCTATCTACAAGAATCAAGTATAAAAAAAACAATTTTGCGACCAGTGCAACTGATCCATTAACCATAAGGCGATATAAGATTTACGGCACCAAAGAAAATATTTCGTATTTGAAATTTTAAACAGAGCACAAGTGACTTTTTTGTTCAAAATCAATTGACGATTGAGATATTAGCGTTCATTGTATCGGGATTAATTGATCTAAACTCTTCCTCAATTGAATCTGTTCAGGAAAACGAAATTTTTATCAGATGCACGGTCTAAACTTTGTTTCGCAAAAATGTACTTACTTCCTTCTATCATACGTTTAGATCCTCTCTCTAGACAATTTGGCAAGCACACAAAACGAGTAGTTAATATTTAACTGTCCGCATCCACGGGGAAATGACCTTAGCCAACAGAAAGTGAGACTGAAGAAGCGTTGTTAACATTTTGTGAAAAAAATGAAGTTGGCCACTCAATGTTCGTTGTTTTCAACAAAAAAATTAATCAAACTCTTGTTTGTAATGTAAGAAGCACGCAAATATCAGATTAAAATGAAACTTTAGCTACCTTTATTGATGACGAAACTGAAGTCAACCCTGTGCAACTCGATATACCAAGAATCCTGACTAAAGTTTTTATTTGTCTAAAAATCCGATTAATTGACCCGACGAAAATAGGTTTACTGAAAATGTTGCCTCTGTGCACTAAGGCCCTTTTCCCCGTGGATTTTCACATATTTCTCCTATTTTCTCTCTAATCTTTTCACTTTTGGCCTCTATCTTGAAATGGAAGAAGGAAATTCTATTTATTCCTCAACGATAAAACTAGAGCGCCTGTCTTTTTCCGTATAGGCAACACGCACGGCCATCCTTTGAGGACGAATATTTACATCAAGGCGCCACTATCGCACCATCAGAAAGTAGACTACATTTTGCGACATGGAACTGTTTTTTTTTTTTTTTTTTTTTTTTTTTTTTTTTTTTTTCTGGCTCAACTATAAAACCTGCTCAGAAAGTCTTGAAAGTCATGTTGATTCTTCCTATGGATATACCTAATACGAACTTCTTTCGAGCACAAATAGCCGCATGAAGGGGCTCTTGTGTATACAAATTGGATTACAGTTTTAAACGAGTAACTATTTATTATTGAATCAACCATAAAATAAGAAAGCCAAAACGCCTGCATTTTTTGTATAGACATCACAGGTATCCCTGGAGCACGACTAGTTGAATGAAAACGCTACAGTTTCATCTTAAGTGGACTAAATTCCGCAATGTGAAACTTTTATTTCTGGCTCACATAGAGGAGTACCTTCTTGCATAGGGGAATTTATGGCTAATACGTCGTTTAAAAAGGAACCAAAAATAGTCGTTACTTATTACAAGATGAAGTCCATTTGTCAACAGTGAATCAGGTCGGACTGACAGGTTTCCATGGAACAATTTCCTTGTCAGTTAAATGCAAAGGGAGCGGATCGAATGTTTTGAGCAAAATCCTGAGCTTACTAAAAATCATGCGCCGGAGAAAAAGGGTGTCTAAAAAATGAGAATGAACGGGTGGTTGGGGAAGGGAGGGAGGAATTTCCAATTTCAGGCGTTTCAGGCGGCCGTGCCTTGGTATTACGGGGGCTCAAAATTCACGACCTGTTGCGCTGCGTGTGTCAAATTCCCTCCGAGCGACCCGCTCCGTGGCTGCATTCCGAGCNCCCCCCCTCCACCCCCCCTCCACCCCCCCCTCCCACCACTAACACCCCCATTTTATTTACGAGCCTTAGGAGCTAATAGGGGTAGTCATGTCTCCCTTCACTTAGATATATCGCAGGCATATTGTCAAATTTTGAAAAATGGCAAAGTTGAGTACATTTTATACGAAAGCTTTACGAGTTTTGAATGTTTTAAAAATGGAAATTCATCAACCTTACGAGCTTCCCTTGCGTCATCTTCAAATGCTCTTCATTCCTTTGTACTGTCAAAATTCGAGAAATTCTATATTTTACGACACGCAGTAAATTTTAGAATTACTTTTTTTTAATGTTTAGATGAGAAATCATGACATGTGTTGCGTTGCCTAATTTCTCAATCTACCTCGTGATCAGCTATATGTGGTTGTGATTGATAAACTTCTTCCGAGAATTCCAATTAATTGAACTTTTTCTCTCCAATTGCATTCGTTCACAAAGCGGTGGTTGCAAGAAAATGATGGATCTCTCGTCATTCTCGAGCAAATGTAATTGGACGCATCTAAATGGAAAGGAACTATATCTACCGTCATTCTATCCCGGTTTCGCGTGTATCCTTACGAGTCATGGGTCCGAGCGTCAGCTCAGTTAGTTCCTTTTAATTTAAATATGTCCAATTGAGATGATCGACGTCGACTCCCTTTTCCGCTAATAAATTAGTTCGAGGAAGTTCTCTCGCTGGGGAGGACTAAATTGCAGTTATCAAAGCAGAAGGTATGGAATCCATGCAGACTTGCAAAAATCAATGCGCACTAATTAAAATGAAATTATTCCCAGCTCTCTCCCACAATCTTGCCAAGTGCACCTCACTATTCTGCACGCATTTACGAATTCCGATTATTTAAAGTCATCCCTCATGAGCTGATCATTGAAATCTATAGACGGAGTGATAGACTAAGAAGACACAGGGAAAATGGAGCGAAATGGAAATGGAAAATGGAAGTTCCTACAGTGAGTTCATAATTTCCCCTCTGTTTCCACTTAAATCAACCGCTTAGACCAAAAGAATCCTTCCATTTTCCCCTTTCTTTTTTTGTCTGTCAATTTATAAAGGTTAATTCGACATTTATCAGAGAAAGGAAAGTAGCTTCATTTTGAAATTGTAAAATTAGATCCATCAATTCAAAATCCTAGCAAATTAGAGGCTGCGATTTACACTCAAAATGTTGTTGACTTGTGGTGTGTGTAGTCAGAGGAAAAATCTGTAAATGTGTTTTTAAAAATGCCCAACAAAATTCAAAGACGAATGTGATTAGCAGCAAATATAATTTTGCGCCGAACGGCGTAACTTCAAGAGAAAATTATGATCTACATGTGAGCCATCTAAAGTGAGAATACTTTGCGTAATGCAGAGTGATGACGTATTCTTGGCTATGATCCTATAATAATCAATTTGTGTCTATTTTATGAGTGAAAATTTGAAAGGAACGAAATGGGAATTTCATAACATCTATTCTTTTTCAATTTATGTACGATGCATAAAATTTAAGAAACTGCAGAAGGTCACAACAATATATCAGAAAAGGAAAAAGAGCGAAATGTGAATTAAAAATTATAATTAATGAAAAAAAATGGAATAGCTGCTCTTCGGTCTGGAACTGGACGAGCTCCATGGATCATCATTCTTTTTTATTCGTAGTTATTCAGTTAGATTTGGAAACCGCTAGATAAGAGGATTGAATCAATTAGTAGAAAAAACCCGTGGATTGATATTTTAAAAGGAGAGAGCCGGGGGCCCCCATTGGTGGAGCGGAGAGTGAATGATAGAGCCGGAAGGTCAATTTGGACGAATGAGGGTCCGCCGAGGGAGGAATTATTCATTATCCTGGTTCGTGCGTCTGCTCTCGGTCGTTTTTTATTTTTGGATCTCATTATGCGAGCCATTTAATGAAACTGCCCTCTCTCCCGATCACCGTGATCGGGAGGGAAATTTGCTTAGTTCCGAAGAGCCAGATTTCTTTGAGATTAATGATGCCCGCTTCGATTGTAAAACCTGAATCGATGACTGTCTCGTTTAAAGCTACGGTAAATAATCGAGTTTTAAGGTCTTCGTTGCTGACGCTAGACGATCGATCCTTTCCCAATTTTGAATGACAGGCTGAATCCATCCGCTTGTTGGCAGATTGAGCCACGTGCATGCAAATCCTCATTTTCATCGAGAGATTTCCGGGCCTTCTCGGCAACACGGAACGTTCTTGTATTTTCGAGTATCTGATTTTGTAGGCTGATTTGCGTTTTGCCAATCGAATCAGAGTCCTGAGGGCTCAACGTTAGCTCAACTTGTCGTCAAGTCTATACTGCCATGCTACGGAAAAGCGCCGTATGAGCTCTTAGACGTTGCCAAGTTCCCTTAAATTAAAACCTAATTTACCGGGAAAATTGTGAATACTCTCCTTCAATTTTTCAGAAAATTTTGTCCGCAATTTTATCTAAAACGTCTGTCAATTTCAAGAGAAAAACCGCATAATTTTTCTCAAAAATACGTGCTTTATCCGGGGCAATTCAGCAACTCTCGAATGTTCATACGGCGTTCTTCCTTGGCACGGCAGTATACGGTGGTAAAAATTGGCGATAAGAGCTGCGTTTCAAAATACCATAGGAATTCTTACAGCCGGCTAAAGAAGGCTACAGAAAATCATAAAGCTGGCTGTAGAATGCGGAGAAAATCATACGGCCGGGCTATACGAAGCGCTAAAAAATTATGCAGCCGGGCTATAGTTCCTATCGCCGGGCTTTACACTTTATCTCCTGGCTGTTGCTTTTTCGCCATCGATTATAAAAGGCTGTAAGAGATTGTGTAGAAATTCGTGTGCTTTGGAAATCATTAAGTTTGATACGGAGCCACCTTAATATTTACAAAACACACATTATATTTTCCTTTAATACATATTTTTTTTCATCAATTAAAATGAGAATAATCCATGCAGGATGTGCAAACATTTCAAAATCATGAGTTGAATAACGCTGACTCCGCCAGATTAAATATTAGAGCCTAACTCAAAGCGGAGCGGCGACGCACTGGCGCCTACAAACCTAACAGGGATACTTCACGCATGGCGCAACGCGTGAAGTATCCCCGTTAGGTTTGTAGGCGCCAATGCGCGTTCCGCGCTGGCTGCCCACCTGCCGCGCCGCAGCGTGCCACGGCACTTGAAGCAACTATTTCACGCTAGAGGTATTGCACAGTATCATACGAAACTGAATGCGCTCTAATATATTAGGAATGGCAGGCATCCTTCAAAAGTACGGAGCTTTCCTCGGAAAACAAATCAAGATACTATGGCCCAAAAAGAGAGTAGTAGTCCAAAAAGTCACTAAGTCCTAGCATCCGTAATTAGTAACGTTTAGCATACACTTTATTGCCTGGCTCTTGCTTAGTCGCCATCGGCTATAAAAGGCTATAATAAATTGTGTAGCCGGCTATAGGAGCTATTGGAAATCTTACAGCCGGCTGTAGGTCTATTGTACGCGCCTCTAGCGCGTAAATTCTGCTGCCGCGCCGCGCGCCGTCTAGCGCACAGCTAATCGCGCCGCGACGCCGGCCGCGGCCAGCTTCAGCGGCGCTGCCCTAGAGAGCGCTCGCGTCGCCAAGATGTTTTAAGTTTTACTAAGGTCATTTTATTTTGTTTACGAAGGGAAAATAATAAGTTGTCTGGTTCCCAGAGTTGTAAATAAATGTAAATAAAGCAAGGAAGGTTTCAAGGTTAAAGGTGTTGAAGTTCTTTTCTAAGAAGTATTTTTTGTTCCCCAACTTCCTATGCCGGGCGCGGGATTCCGATTTACCCAGGTCCTAGGTGCACGCCGATACAAGTGCCATTTCATCGCCATTCAGCTAGCAGCAGTCTACGGCTCCACAGCTCCAAGGTGCGCCCGGCAATTCAGTGCTCATAAGGTAAGGTTTCCCCGGTACGCCCGGTGTATTAGTTTGTAAGCCCCGGTTAGCCCGGAGAAGTTTAGATAGGGACCCCGGTTCGCCCGGAGAGTAGTTTAGGGACCCCGGCTAGCCCGGTGAACTGCAGAGTAGGGACCCCGGCTCGAGCCCGGTGTTAGTTAGGAACCCCAGCTCAAGGGAGCTGAAGCCAGGCCCGCGCGCTCTTGGTAGCTTTTCTCATCTTTAAATTAAATTAGGGATTAAGGCCCCAACAGGTCTATGGTATTTTGGAACACAGATTCTACTGCCAATTTTTACCAGAGTAATGAATCTTCGTGTCCTCGGCGCAGGCAACTAGTAAACTTGATTCACAGATTAGCGGGCTCCGGCAGAATACACCGAAGGGGCTTTTAACCAGAGTTAAACCTCCGGACGGTTTCTGTAGTTTTGAAACGTTAGAGAGAAAGGAAATCTGCACCCCAAATGCTATCAAACATTTCTAAGTTTGAGATGGGCATTTTTTTGAGATTTTAGAAAGATTTTTATGTATCTAGTTTTATCCGTATAGTTTGGTGCCAAGAACTCATAATTCTGACGGGACTTTTATGTTTTTTTATTTTTTCTCAAAATATCATTTAGAAATTTGACCGGAGGTCGGAGACAATGTGACCTATATCTCCGCAAAATCACGTAATCAACGTTAAGGCTCGTTGGTCCATAGTGCGAGCGGACAGAGGAATAGAACAATGTCATAGGGAGCTTCTATCCGAGCGTAAAGCCGTAGCGCGGACTTTATAAACAGAGGCCCGGACGAGGACGACAGGAGCGTAAGAGCGTGTCTTGGCGTGGTTTGCCCACTGTCGAGCGGGTTGCCGCACTGTCAGGCGTAATCCATTTAATTTCCATTGATTTGCAGGGGCAGGGGAGCTTGTGTGCATTTTCAACTTGTTCTTGTTGGTTGCCATGTCGGCATTGTCGGCGGGAAACATCGCCGTTGTTGATCGCCGGCCCTTAAATGAATGAGTTTGTCGGCCCCTCCCCCCTTCCTCCTCCTCC
>NW_017547207.1:230973-255035 GCF_001854935.1 Bemisia tabaci | reverse complement strand
GCCCCCCTTAACCCCACCGTGGACCCACATCGCGAAACAAATTAAAGACGCCGGGTCTCGAGTCGTCCCTTTGTTCTTTAACATACTTCCGTGCAAATATTTCCCGCTCTCCGGCTCCACGTATTCTCCTGTGCCAAGGAACTAAGGAAGAACGCCGTATGTACATTCGAGAGTTGCCAAATTTCCTCCAATTAAGTATTTTTTTTTGAAGAAAGTTATGAATATTTTCCTTCCAATTTTTCAGATAATTTTGTTCGCAAGTTCACCTAAAGTCCCTGCAAATTCTAAGGGAAAATATTCATATCTTTTCTCCGAAATAAACGTTTTATTGGAGGAAATTTGGCAATTCTTGAATGTTCATACGGCGTTCTTCCTTAGCACGGCAGTATTCCACAGAACCGTTTGCCCGTGCTGTGGAGGAACGTCGTATGAAAATTCAAATGTTGCCGAATTTCCTCCAGGAAAATATCGATTTTCTAGGAAAGCCATGGATAATAGTTCTTGAAACTTTCAGACGCTATAGATCAAATTACGGACAAAATTATCCGAGAATGTGGAAGAAAAACGCCAACCGATTTTCTTAAAAATTCAGAATTTGTCGTAGGAGATTTAACAACGTCTGAAGGCTCATACGGCGTTCTTCCTCAAAAAGGTTGCGTTTTACAGAGATCCGCGTTTGTCGCCCCCACCGGAAGCGGAAGAGCCCCTTTTGACCCTTAACTTGGTCAAAAATTTAGCAGGTTAGGTCAAAGTTTCCTGTTAGCTTTTACACTCCCAGTGCAATTTCTTCAAGACTTGTAGCCCTTCCCTGAACAGCATCAAAAACCCCAGTATCCAGCCCTCTAGACACATTTCAGGGACTTTTTGTTGTCTCCTATCCATTTAAAAAAGCGTCATCTCCGAACGCCGTATTTTCGGGGAATACATTCACCACCGTCCGTTCCGGGTGTAAGAAGCGTGACTTGGACTGAGGGCTGGTTCTTGAACTTGATAGACAGTATAACTCTATACAAATGAGACAAAGGAAAAATGGAGCGACTCTTTTAGCTTAAAAGGGCGGTTGTTCTCGACGAAGGGGACAATAATGAACTAGCTAGGGTCCCTAGTTGGTAATGTATCTTTAGTTAGTCTATTACTAACCTTATTTGCCCATTGTAACCCCTCATCCCCTCTCTTCTACCGACAGGATCGTTCCATTATCCCATCGTCCTCTTTATCTATCGCTATGTTTATCAAAGTCAATGATTAGTCTCCTGCATCTCTTGCCTGACCAGTCTTATTGAGATTTCAATTTTTTGTTTTGAAATGTCACCTCTGTGACAAGTGAAAAATCGTCCGAGCAACATGTGCTTTTTTCAAAGACAATTAATACTTGAATTTTTTGGACCTCGCAATGCTGTCCTCCGAATATAAGTCACCTCTCTGACGTAAGGACGAATCTGAATTTCCACTTGAGCCCTGGTTTACATATAAATCCATGCTTTCTGAGGCTCATGCGAAAATCTAGAGGAGTGACAAATACTGTATAATACACTTTCAGCGACGCCCAATTATAACGAATGACCGAGGAGTAGAACAACTGCTTTAACAATTAATTTGCAAAAACGCCTTACTGAGTGCTCAACCGACATTCATCAGCCATCGTGAGGCGGTTTTCATTTGATACCTTCCTCAAAAAGTTGTGCATCAAATCATCGCCAGCGGGCTGATTATTGACATTGATAGAAAGAGCGATAGATAAAGAGGATTAGCGATCCTATTGGTTGGAACGGGTAGTAGATGTAGTTGACCAAGAGAGAAAATGATGGACTAACCACATATGGAACCTCTCAAGGGTTGCCGTTTGTTAGTCCATATCTTAACTCCTTGGTGCATTGCCACCACTCGCTTCCTTCAATAGGATATCTTTATTTTCGGGTTTTCTTCTTTGTCTATCGCTCTGTCGATCAGTTTCAATAATCAGCTCGCAGGTCAAAAGTGGCGCAAACCTCTGAATTTAACTTTTGCCTCACTAAATTTAATTGTCGAGATTGTTAGTTTTATTTCTCATATATGAGTAAGCTTGTAAAGGGTCTGGTGGATTAGATTATTTAGGCTTGCCGCGATGGTTGGTAGAGTGGAGTTAAACTAAAAAGCAAGTGCTCGGTTGGAGGGGCACATAATAGCATCAGATCCAGAACAAAGCAACGCCAAGCAAATAGCGTTGTTGCCGCTGCGAATACAGCCCTCGTTCAGAGCCGACGATTTCCCATCCAGGCGAAATGCGCATTGTGTTCCTGCTTTCCTCTCTTGTTTCTCGTCCTTCATTTCAGAACAAACATCCCTCTGAATTCGACTAACGACTTTGTCCTCTTCCAAGTTCATGCCATAACGCACAATTTGAGCAAAGCGTACTTACATCCTCCATATGCTTCCTGTTAACGCTTATAAATCACTCAAATAGGGTATTCAATGCAGATACGACCATTTCGAAATTTCGACCATATATGTAAGCGGATGATTTTGGCAAGTCAGAAATTAATTGTAGCTTAATCAACCGTATTTATGTGATCATCATACTTACACAGTTAACCATACTTCCTCGCCCCTTTGACGGAAGAGCGTACCCTAATGTCCACATAAGCTCTGTTTTACATATAAATCCATGCTTTCTAGGGCTCATGCGGATATTGAGATACGTTCATGCGTCAAAGGAGCGATAATTTGACGCTGGTAACACCACATTGCGGAATATTTCTCTAACACTTCGGGCCTGAATGAAAGTAGCCGTGATATGAGCTCATGTAGAGTGTTCATACTTGCTACTTTTCGGCTCTTCAGGCATATAATCGGACGCCTTCAATTGGCAAATTAAAGAAAAAATCCACTGCGAGTGAATAATATTCGGCCGTATTTATGCTAAAAAGGTATATGTGAATAGTTCTTGCTCAAATTTAAGACTTTTAAAATTTTCAGGAAAGGCCTCTTCCATTACTTTGATTTACCTGCACTGCGACCTCATCTTTGCGAAAAAATTGTAATTTTGGACAGCACTCATAGTACATTGTGTTCAGTATTCGAAACTCACAGGCGCCAACGCGCCGAATGCGCCTGAGAAATGGGTCATGGCGCCGTTAAAAATTATGGCTCTGCGCCAACATGACCCGAAAAATTGCCGCCCCCCCCCCCCAAAAAAAAAATCTTAATTTTTCTGTTTGGTGATTTTTCGAAATTTCCCCGATCAGTTACTAAATCTGTAATTAAAACATCTTACGTCTAACGTTCTGCTAAATTTGCCGTGATATATAGGCAATAAGTCAATCTGGCCCCTAAACATCAAGCTTGATGCGCCACATGGCTCCTAAAACTAAAAGGTGGGTTTCGAACATTGACAGTGTTAGTCACTATTACATGAAGAGTTGGACGTATTTCTGCCAAACAGAAGTATGTGCACTATGACATGAGCCCTAAAACACGTAAGAATACATGCATAACAGGGCTCACGTCGAAATGCACATAATTCCGTTTGGCAGAAATACGCCCAATCATAGTTTTCCCTCGGAAATTTGAGACACCTTGGAGTGTAAAAGTTTTAGCCGGTTCAGTTAATACTTCAAGCATACAATAGACCCGGGTGATTTTGGATGGAGCCGGAGGTAATTTTGAGTTTTTCGGCAGTGAGGTCCCGCTCCCCACTTGCGCATCTCAATTCCAGTTTTTATCCGACGCTACGTGACGTCATTGGAAATGAGTTCCACATGGAGTCTCGTCATGGACACCGCATTTGAAACTTCCGCCCGAAAAACTTCTCGCCTCCGACTCCCGTCCTCGTATTCTCCGGGCGCACTCGGCGCACCTACGTTATTAAAATATGTCCAAAAGCCGCCGATCCTCCTGCCATTGACGGCTCTCATATCAAAGGCCTATTCTGATGTACTAAGGAGAAACGCCTTATGAGCCCTCACACGCTGCCAAATCTCCATGGAAAAAACATGCATTTTCAGGGAGCTATGGGAATATTTTTCTTCTAATTTTTCCGAGAGTCTCATCTTCAATCAGTACTTCATTTCAACTCGTATAAGCTCTCTGATCTCTGGAATTTTCACATTTCACAACCGGCCATTTTCCGGACCGATTTTCGTGATTTTGCAGCTATTGAGATTTGGAAAATATGACCCAGGTTTTTTTATAAACTTGATTTTGTAAATTCTCTCAGTTAAACGATACAATTTTGCATTTTGTGTCACAGCTCGTCCTGAAGCACTGTCAAGCTGATTTCCATTATTTTTACGCCTATTAATTTTATATTAATTTATTAATTATATATTAACTTTTCCAAAAAACAGACGTTTTATTCGAAGAAATTTGACATCGTTGGAATGCTCATACAACGTGTTTCCCTACTTCGGCAGCACAGGCTCTTCCGAGGATCCAAATGGGCTTTTCTCCTGTGAGGGTGGGGGCTCCTGGAAATCTCGCCTCCATCGAGTCATGCGCTTGGCAGGGCTTGCGTAATGAGCTGCAGTCCCCGCGAAATTATGTTGCGTCGATGTGGATGGATCCACGGACAGAAATACGGCCAAAGTTAATAAGTTGTTTGAAAAGCCTGGGGCCTTTCGGAGTCCTAAAAACCACATTTTCAGCCGGAAAAAGTAAATAAAAAGAGCGGGAGCTGGAACCCCGTGTATTTCGGTCTAAGGTAACGAGGGCAAATGAAGAAAGCTCCAAGAGCAAATACGCGATCCGCGCGAGACCTCAAGAGCCGAGACTCAGAACTGCATGTGAGTCATCTCAGAGCAATTCCCAGACCTACTTAATGAGCCTCTGAAAATTTCACGTGTAAAAAAGTTGATACATCTTTATTTCTCCTAGATTTTTAGAGATAAAAAACAAGGGCGGCGTACGTCTTTCCTACCTTTGCTTGTGTTACTCACGTAGCTGAAACAGCACCACTACAAATAAGACAAACCAAAGAACTGCCACAATATGAACACGGAGCAAGGGAAAGGAGGCGCTTCCATGACGGCGCAGAGATACAACTATTCGTGTTTCATGGATGTCCGTGTTGCATCTGCAAAATTGAAGGCGCAATAGCGTGAGGCGTCTATTCGCAATGCTCCATTTTGCTCCATTGCTTTATGTATAGCCAGTGAGGTGCCGCTCGAACTCAGGAGAAAAGTTAAAAAACGCGGCCGGATCACGTCTCTCCTATCTTCGGCTGTACTGACTTTCGAATTTCTTGCTTAGGTTTCAATTTTATGTCGCATTCTTTTTTTAGGGTGCATATTTGTAGACCATTATCTACCAGCTCCCTCCCCTCTTAACTGCCCCAGAAAAGATTTTCAGGTCAATTAGGCCTGGCTTGAGATTTCTAAGTGTAGTTGTCAAAAAAAAAAAAATTCCCTGACACTCGATTTTTTTTAATTTTTCAATTTGATGCTTGACCCTTTTTTCGACGTATTTGTAGACTCATTTATGGAACTCGTATGCACCGGCCCCATATGAGAAAAAAATGCAGGAGATAAAAATTCCTGAAAAGGCTTATTGTTGTCTTGCGTGGTGGTCCATTGCAAAATGGCAGGATCCCACTCTAGATTAAAGGGGGGAAAATAAAAACATCCCCTGGAGAGAAATCCCTGGCTGAGGGCTGATCTCGCACGTCTTGGAGGCTCATTGAAACTGGCTCGTAATTCCAGAGCCGCCTCTAATTCGCCGCCGGATGGAGAAGTTTTCTTGGCACTAATGGCCGGATAAAAAGGGCCATTAAAAAGCTGGCAGGGATAAAAAAAGGAAGAAGATGCGATAACAGGAGGCACTCGAATCCCTCGCAAGTGCGAAGTCTGGGCAGAGGAATCAAGAGGTGAGTTGCCACCACTGTTGCTAGCTTATCCAATAAATTGTGGATACTTGACGCGGGTTTAAATGAGGAATAGTGATGAATTTTCATGAGAATGTTGCAACAATGGTTGAGGGGGAGGAGAAGAGGCGCTGAAAGTTAGAGGCCGAGGCTGGAGGCCCGAGACCCGCGGCCGGGCATCATTCATAAATGCGACGCATGAACCCTTAACCTGCCACCGCTCAAAAAGGAGCCACCGCACACCCTCCCATTTTAACAGAAAATCCAGCCCTAACTATACCTAACCGTCACTATGAGAAAATCAACACTAATCCGCAAATATTCAAAATTGAGTCCTCATTGCGAGAAAAAATCAAGCCGTGAATACATCATTCCGTCTGCATGACAAGTCCTTGAAAAATCAGGAAAAATCTGGACGTTTAGTATTTTTCTTGTGGCCGCGATGAAGATTCGCGTACCCTAATTTTAAAGTATATGTAAAACACTAAAGTAACTCTAAAACAAAAAAAAATAAAATTCTAAAGAAAATGTCAGATCAAGGGAGCAAATCTACTATGGAATCTTGCTGCAAAACTTTGAATTTTTCTCTTTTTTCAGCTAGAACATAGCATTTTCTTAATTTGAGGAACTTCAAGCTTAAAATTTGTCATGTTATGATTCAAGTATGAGAAAGCATGCCAAAAAACTTTGAAAAGTTAGCGGAAAATCAAAATATGTCAAAATTAAAGAATACTTGCCACCTTGTCAATCCAAGTTAAACAAATCGGATCGAATTTTTATCTGATGCCTAAATTTTTGGTTCGTTGACTGTTGGTGTCAGTTGACATCTCTTAGAAATGTTTATATTGAAGGTTCAGTTTTCCAACTTTCGCGTTCTTTCACGGGACTGTATATTTAGACGTTGACCCTTGGTCACAAAATGTCGTTCGATCTCTTACAGAAATGTCGTTTGTTAGTTTTTTCTGTGTTAAATTGACCAAATCTTTGTGTTGAAAATCTGCAACCTCGTCCAAAATTAATAACCAGCCTTCAGAATCGAACCTGGATCGCATATCGGTGGAAATCCAACGCACAAACCACTCGCACGGCCTACGTCTGAGTGTAGGAAGGAAAACTAGAGTATTTAAGTTTGGCAGGACACATCCTTCATAATCCGATGTCTTAGAGTTCCTACGGTTCGGGTCAATTTGGCACAAAACTGTGTTAAGCAACCAAGTCTTAAAGGTTGATCCGACACAAAAAAAGTAACGCAGTGTGACATCAAACATGAAAGTTTGTATATGTGTGTAATCAAATGGCATTATCATAATTTCTGAGGCACAAATCAGTGTAGATTCCGAAGAAAGCAATGGGTGCGTATTGTCCAAGGCCTCCGCAATTTTCTGCAACGCGCTGAGTTTCCGAAAAAAGGGTCAGCACAATGCGCTGATCAACATTTTGCTTTTATGGTAATAATTGGATAAGTGCCCAAGTCGTATTTTTTCACAAGAGTTGAAAATCATAAAACCTACAAACGAAAACCCTTTATCCTTGTATCCTCAATTTGGTCACGGCTGCCTGGTTGAGAACAATTCGTCGCCCTCACGACGAAGGGGCGTATCATCAAAATTGGACATTTTGAGTTATGAATGGATCCTTCTTCACCTCAAGCTCCTTTTTCCATTGAGTCTTGTTTGAAAGCTCAACTCTCAATATTAACCGAGTTATTGAGGAAAAACAAATAGGCGTAACATAAGAAAGACCTTTTCTGGGTACGGCGAACGGGCGCATCATAAAGCAAACGCGACTACCTGACCTCTCCTCAATGATACGTCCTCGAAAATCAGGCCCTTTCGGTTCGCGCGACACAATATGCCCGTCACTCACTGATCGGGTGTGTTTCTCAGTTATTGTTTCAGTATTTTGTTATTCCTGCTATAGATTTTAGACCAATCTGGCGGTATTTTTTATATTTGTCGGCGTGTTTTAATGCTACAGCCTAAAGAGCTCTTTATTGTTATTGGTCAGGAAACCTAATTTGTCGGGTGTTTCGGTAAACACGATTCGTATTGTCAGTCGGGATTCTTTGATTTCGATTGCTTTTCGCCGCTTAATTTTGGTTTGACAGGATATTCTGGGAAAAGATCTAAATTGTCCGGGGGTGTATAGACGGTAAATGTCAAAAGATTCTCAACTAGGTCAAGATTTTTTCAGTTTCTATTTACATGCCAATAAACACTTGGTTAGCTCTAATTGTTTTCTTTTGACGACGTTTCAAATGTAATCATGTTCGGTTTTTTTTGTCTTTCACCTACAATTTATTATAATGAGTGTAATTACAATCGATTACTATCGATGTTTGATTTTTTGATTTCTCAGGCATTCTCTTGCTTTATCGTTTAAATAGACATTCATTATTCACATTTAACTTCATTGTTCTAATTGTCCAGACACAGCTTTTACCACCTGGCCATCAAGAGTAAGCAAAATGAAGTGTTTTCAATTGAATAAAAGAAAAATTCTTTCCGCTGTTTTGTTCAGATAATGAGATTTCAATATTTAACATATCAAAGCTTTTGGTAAGATTATTAATTTTCAGTGATTAAGGATGACAAAAATACATTTGGAGTGGCAAGGAAAACATTATTTTTAAACACTTCAAGTTGCGAGCTCTTATTGATCAAAAGTAAATGCAGTTAATGAAATATGACTCGTCGTGTCAGAAATACAATTAAGCATCCTAATGCAGTCAATTTTAACAGTTAACATTATTTCGTCTTTGGCGATTGAAAAAAATTATTTTACTTTATCTTTTAAAATGAAATGTCATAGTCTGCCATGAAATTGAAATATTGGCACATCTCTTGGAATTTAAACCTCTTGTTTTTATTAAATTGTATGATCAAGGCATTGTTTTAACTTAAACAGCTGTAAATTAAAGTATGTCAAACTATCAAGAAGGACATAAAAT
Source organism: Bemisia tabaci (assembly GCF_001854935.1). Lineage (NCBI taxonomy): Eukaryota > Metazoa > Arthropoda > Insecta > Hemiptera > Aleyrodidae > Bemisia > Bemisia tabaci. The sequence goes on along the minus strand of NW_017547207.1, from coordinate 246,249 downwards.
ATATACTCTTATGTTTATTACTTCAGTATAGATTCCTTTAAAGTCGTATTAATAAGACACTGCTTTTGAAAATTCTGATTGAATATACGCTCTCTTGATATTTTTCATTTTCATAACCTTTTAGAAATCTCAAAAAGGATGCACCTTAAACCATAGTAAATATACAGAACTGACCACCTAGAAAAATCGCGGAAGAAAAATCAAACTCCAAGAAAAGAAATTAAGTGAAACAACTAACAAGTAAGGAATGAAATAGGGGAAGATATAGCGCAACAAGATGATACGCCCGCCGAGAGGACGCGGCGGAGCAGCGGAGGTGCCCAATTCAGTGTTCCGCCAACGGGCGTATCAGGACCCTTTTCTAATATTTCAATGATATCAGGGCTGCTAGGCATAATTTTACAAATTCAATGTAATATATAAAATCCTGATCTTTTTCCGGCGCTGAATGCGAAAAAAAAAACAGATACGTTAATTAGGGACGTAGCGGCGAAGGAATTAAGTTCTTCAAAATCTTATTTTTGCTCTCCTGAAAAGTAGTCAAAATCTTGATACGCCTCTTCGTCGTGAGGGCGACGAATTTTTACCCCCCAAGACGGCATTAATTCACCTACGAGTTTGGGTGACTTAATATTGAACATATAATAACATTTAATGTGTTATCAATTCGGGATTTTGTTCAGGTTTTAGGTTGGAACTGCTCCATGTGCGGGGAGAGCCGCGGAGTCCAGGAAAAAGGTGCCTACCGGGAAATAATTAGCCGAGAGATATGGCGTGGCCTGGGGCGGGAAAAAACGGTGTTATAAACGAGGCTTGGATCTGGAGGCGTTGGCACAGGAAACGGTCCCGCTCGCATTTCAATAAAATTCGAGTGAACTCGGGCCTCGGGCACGCTTCGAGCTCCGCTGGTAGATTACGCCCGAGTCAAGGCTCCTAACCGCGGCTCTGACTTTTTCTCGCCTACGCCTTTGGCCTTTTAAAAATCCCTCGAGCAGGAATTCCTCACGGAAACGGCAAGATTGCCCCTTTTGGGAACTCCCGCTTTAACACTCCCAATTCTATTCAATTTGTCAAGTTAGGCGAGTTTAATATTCAAGCTTCGCTTACCGCAATTCTAAATGAAATCCAGCCGCTTCATTATTGAAATTCATACCCGGCGAGATTGACAAAGAGGACGAAGAGAAAATTGAGCGATCTTATTGGCGGAAGCGGGTAGTTACAAAGGGGCTAGCTATATTTTCCCTTTGATCAATTGTAAAATCGGGCAAATAATTAGAACCGCCTGATTTCAAACAAAATCAAAGAAAATGTCGACCCGATATTTTCATTCATTCTAATTTCTTTATTATTTTCATTAGCAAAAAAAAAAAAAAAAAAAAAAAAAAAAAAAAAAAAAAAAAACCATCGTCCGAATTTCTAAAACCATGGTATTAAGATCAGAAGCGGCCGGAGAAAATCCTATTTCACCGAAAAACATACAGGATTGCGAAACCTCTACAATCCTGTAATCCTAGGATTGAAAGCTCGCGGTGTATACTGTTCGGCAATTGTGAACACCGGGATTGATTCAACACCAAGAAAATACGACTTTTCAAGGCATTGAGCGCGCACCGTGGTAAACGCGCAATGCATGAAGTATCCTGCAGACTTGTAAGGCGCTATACTACCCGCCGCGCGCACCGTGCTGTACGCGCAATGCATGAAGTATCCTACGGTCTTGTAAGGCGCTATACTACCCGCCGCGCGCACCGTGCTGTACGCGCAATGCATGACGTATCCTGTAGACTTGTAAGGCGCTATACTACCCGCCGCGCGCACCGTGCTGTACGCGCAATGCATGAAGTATCCTACGGTCTTGTAAGGCGCTACTATGCTTTCCGCGCCGGCCACACAGTGTTTGAAGGGATTTTTGAAGTTTCTTATTTTAACTTTTCCTGCCAATTTTTTCTCTCTCAAATTTACTGTCATGAGAAGTTAATATTACAATCTCATTTTATAATTGTTTCCATACTTAATTATATTCGTTTGTGACTTTTAAGTGTTAGTTTCTTTATATTCTTGAGTAATTGAAAATGATAACACAAATTTCACTAAACAAACTTTTTCCCTGGGCTCGCCAATGCAACATTAATGCGTTGCAATGCGCAAACTTGTTTGATGATCAGCTCGATGACAGAATATATTTTAGAGATGCTGAGCAATTTGGCTGCCGAACGACGATGTTTATCTTTCCACATGAAGACTTACCGGGCCAACCTCTTTACACATCCTGCATGAAGAGTTGTTCAGCGCGAGTCTTGCCCAGGTCTCTGCATATTAGGGAACCAGAACCCCTATTTCGAGGGCAGGGAATCGTGAAATGGGCATGTAACATTCGTTATATCGTCACGGTTCTCTTGAGTTTTGCCGAGCATGGAATTCAATTCTATTCAGCAATGTTGACCGTTGCTCGTAGCTCGTTTACTCAGAATACTTCCTCGTGTAATTCTTAATCTTCCTTCTACTTTATGTTGCAGGTGAGTGAGTTAGACAAATTCATATTTACAAGAAGCGCAAGAGATTAGCAATAAACTTAGTCGAAAACGAAAATTAGGAATTGATTTTCACCGACACTTGAAAGTAAGGCCAATGCATTCCACCGAGAACTTATTATGATTATATCACTCTCCTCTACGTTCACTTTTTCTTCTCCTCCTTTACATTGTTTAATTATTTTTTGCTGACCTGTAAGTATGATTCATCGAAACACGATTCTGTGAGTTGCGTAACTGGCCTATTTGTGCTTTGTCCTGTGGTCCATTTCCAAATGTGTGGCGTGCTTTGCGGTATATCGATTGTTATGCCATTTAAACCCAAATGATCGATAAACAGGGTGTTCACAGCGAATATCTTAATAATCGTATCTTTAACATGGGTTTAAATGGCAGAACAATCGATACATCGCAATTCACGCCACGCCACTGGCCATTTCCCACCTTTGTTCAATGAACGAAGAGCGAGATGGCCTGTATTTTGGAATCGAGCACTAAAATTTCTCGCTCATCTGTTAAAACACTCAATTGCATGCACAGGGATACTAATGGCACATGCGTAGTTTTTAAACTGAGCCAGGAATTGCAATTTCGAGCTGCAAGATGTAGTCCAACTGTTGCTCATATGATGAGGGCTTCAGGGTTAAAAGCGTTGCAGCTGAGGAGGAATGCTGCTTTGCTAAGAAAAAATGCTATATTAGCCATTAAGCGTTGCCAAATTTTCTTCAGCAAATCAAGAACTTTGAGAGAAATCCGTGAAGATTCCTCTTCCGATTTTTTCAACGATCTCGTTCGTAATTCGATCTATAAAGTCTGATAATTTCAATGGAAAATATGAATAACTTTCCTTAAAAATGAAAACTTTATCGAGGGAAATCTGGCAAGATTTGAATCTTGATACGAGGTTTTTCCCTTAGCGCGGGAGAATGGGGATGGCGGGAGGGGCGAGGCGTCGGGAAAGGTCGGATCAGAGGTGATGCGGATGCATCTCGGATTCCGGCCGTAAGCGTCGTCGCCGTCGGCGGTGAATAATTGGGGCACCGGGCGGGGGGAGGGGGGCTCGGGGGGGTGGTGACGTGGACGCGGAATACGCGGATGGGTGATCCGGCGCCGAGTGATGGATGACGCCGGAGCGAGTGCCGCCCCGCGCCGCGTGTAATTACAAACTAAGCACCCGCTCCCCAGATTGCCCAGATAAATCACGGCATTTTCGCCACCTTAGAAACTCCGTTGTCGGATTCTCACCCCCACGGCCCACGCCCGCTCAAAGGCTCCTATTCATACTCTTCCCTTAGGGTCGCACAAGATGACCACTGGTCCGGAAAATCCAGAAACAGTCCTAAATAGAGTCTCTTTATACTGAGAGTTAAGACAATGTGAAGTCATTTCTGATTGGTTGCCGTATTTTAGGCCTCCGCAGTGTCACAAACGGGAATAAAGATTACATTTTCACCAATTGCAAAGATTATAATCTGGAATGGATCGAGGAATTACGGGTTCGACAAGGAACAAACGGAATGAGAGGAGGAACGGAGAAATGAATTTGAGAATAAGCCAGTCAAATATTACGAAAAACGTCCAATTTGTGTAATCTTCATTCCCGTTTGTGACTCCATGAGGGGATGTTGTCTTAACTCTCAGTACAGAGGGACTCTAGTCCTGATTTCTTAAGGGCGCTCCGGAAGCGACATACCGTCCGTTCCGGGCTCAGAAGCCGAAAGTTCCGGATGCTGGAGCCGTAGTTGCGACCTCTACGGGTGCTACTCCCGGAAATTTCGGTCTCTGAGCCCGAAATTCGGACGGTATGTCTATTCTATGTACCCCGTAAGTACGGCTTCCATGGCCGAAGTTTTTTTCTCTGTGTACTGAAAAAGTAGGTAAATTCTGCAGGATGTTTGCTTCGTGCCACACCTGCTTTTTAAAACAGCTTAGAAAGTATACGATCCAGTGGGGAGGAACTCAATCCAAGGAACTCAATCTGGCGCTTAGTTCCGTTTAACAGAAATACGTCCATTTCAAAGACCCAGTTTCAATGATATACTGCTAAATTTTAATCGCGATTAGCAATTGCAAGATTTGTCCTTTTTGCAATATGCTGTCATGAGGGGTTCCTGAAACCTCCTTAATCAAATTTTAAACCAAATGGGGCCTTAACTGATGAAGGGATGATTAAGAATTCGAGCCATAACTTGTTCCAGATCATGTTAAAAAAAACCGAGCGTATACTAAGCTTGCTATTAGAGGAAACGGTCACAACTCGTCGCTCCTCTGACGAAAGGGCGTATCTTGATTCCAGGATGAGCCCCAGAAAGCATGGATTAATACGTGAATTAGGGCTCGCGCGAAAATTGAGTTACGCCGTTACGTTAAAAGAGCAAGGAACTATGGGGAAGGGAAACTTTGCGGGAGTGGAGTGAATTGGTGGGTGCTCCAGCGCGGCGTTTCTGGTCCCTGGCGGCGGCCGGATTCGCATTTCATTGAGCAGCAGGGAGCAGGGACGTACTCGATCCCACCGGGGGAACCGGCCCCTTTTTTCATTGAAATTTTATCGGCGTCATTCATAAGACTTACGCCCCCGCCCCGCCGCCGCTCATGTCCGCAGGATCCACCATTAACTGGACACGACCACCCCCTCCCCCATGACCACCCTCACCAACACCCAGCGGCCCGACTCCTCGGGGTATTTCTTCGTTCGGAAACTCCGGAAATAGTACTGATTTTTTAGAAGCCGCCTGGAAATACTGGAAAGAGCGGAAATTTTGCAAAAAAATCACGAGTTCTTTGCTTCACGCTACGCGTGTTTCTGAGAACAGCTTGGGAAGTATACAAGCTTTTGCGCATTGATTTTCAGTGCGGTATTCGCTCGTTGGATTGCGATTGTGCAGTGTGCATCAGGCCACCAATGAGCCTTGGTTTCTTGGCCACGCCATCTTGGTCACGATATGCGCGTGAATTTTTATATTTTTCGAATTCGTCACAAAAAGGTACTGAAAAACTATGAATTGCTGGTGAGGTCCTGAGAGGAAAGTACTGAAAAAAAAATTGGAAAAGTACCGATTTTTGGACAGGTCAGTAGTGGACAGGTGGTATTAGTAGACATCCTGCAATCCTTGCGCTCTTGTCCCGTCTGGCATTTTTGTCGAATACCAACCTCGATTCATTTGAAATTGAACAACGAATTGGCGAGGCATTTAAAAATGAAATTAGGTCGAAATTGTTTTTGGGAAATTGGAGGAAAATCTTAGTTTTTCCCCGTCTCAAATCTTTGACGTTTATACGAATGTAGGTATTATACTCGCATGGTGAAATTCGGTAATCATGCGCACAACTGTTCGAACTCCGGAGTAGGTATGTTGTAAGGTATCACACTGAAATGAAGGATAATCTTAGCTTTTTGCCTGTTTTAAACTACTGTCGTTTATGAATGTAGACAGTGTGCTGGAATCGTCGAAGGCGAAAACAACTAATTGAACTTTGGAGTAGGTATGTGATATGGTATCACGCAAAAGTGAAGGAAAATGTTAGCTTTTTGCTCGTCTCAAATTACAGACGTCCATGAATGTCGCGATAATCATGTAAAAAATTACTTTTACTGCGTACAGAGGTCGACCCTCTCCTCCATGTCGGCGTCAACTTTGAGAGCTTTTTTGAGCGTGGAAGCTTGTATTAGAGAAAACCAGTAGCATCTTCGTTTTCCTCGCGAAACTTTACGTGTGAAAAAGCACTAGAATCGTGGAGTCCCGAGGCATGCAAAAGCTCCATTGGCGAATGATAGTGTGTAAAGGTGAGTGAATTCCAGTTGTGAATTTCTGGAGGGTGGCTAGTGAAGTGGTGGCGGATGACGCCGCTTTCCCGAGCTGAAGTTGATTCGTCTTCTGACCCCTGGTTCGGGTCCGGGGAACAAAGGAGCCATCGGAATTCCGTCGAGAGGAGGCACCGGTGAGTGATGAGTGGTGAGTTGTGGCAGGCTCCAAATGCACGTATTTCTGCCAAACGAAACTATGTGCATTGAGACATGAGCCCTAAGACTCATAAGAATATATGCATAACAGGGCTCACGTCACAGTGCACATAGTTCCGTTTGACAGAAATGCGTCCAAATATGACTCCAGTCGGATTCGTGAGAAAATGGCCGCGTCCTTGGAGGGGGGAGGGGGAAGACGGTCACCGCGAAGCCACTACCAAGTCGAGTCCATGTACAGGATAATCCAAAAGTCTTGCACTAACTGCACCAGACATCCCTTCTGTAATTTCTGAATCAATTGAAATAGGGACCCGAAATTTTTGAATGATCTCAGGTCAAAGAAAGTGACTTTTGGGAAGAGAAAAAACTTAAACAGAGCCACTCTGAAAGGGGGCAAGTTACCTAGTTGTGGAGGCGGTGCGGGACTTTTTCATCACCGTGTATTTGTCTCTCTCCATGATTAAAAAATAGAGGCTCCCTCCCCGGGAGGAGCCACATACTTGGCGAGGAGCTATTTCTCTTCGGGCACCCACTTCAAACTCAGATGCATTCCGAATCCCCGGCCGAGGCCCGTTGCCGCTTTGTCCTCCAGGATTTTCGTTGCATCGCGTTAAAGAAAAGCTCATTTCAGGTACGGTCTTCATGAACTTGAAAAACCAAAAAGTTGAAAAGTACTGAACTATGCGTCCTTTGGACGAATTCATGCTAAGAGAGAGTTTATAAAGCATGTAACGAACTTTTTCAGCCACTCTCCCCCCTTTGCAACGCTTTTGTAACGTTGGGCCCTATATCTTTATGTCGTTAAGACAAAACGACGTGCGACGCTTTTCTCGACTCCTTCCCGCCCCTAGAGCGATTCGTAATTTATGAACGGCCCCTCAAAAGAAACAATGCAACAATACATCGATGGTTGCAGTGCAAAACTACGAACGCATCTCCGTTTAAGACGTTGGAGACTTTCAGTTATACTTCACTTTTTGTTAAAGACGTACTCAACTTAATTTCTTGAAAACTCTCGAGATTTTCCTTCTCTGTCAGGAAAATATTCCGTTTGAATTTCAAGGTAAAGAATTGACTGCTTTCTTCTTGAAAAAATAAAATAGGAACGGAAATTTTGAAACATCGCAAGGGAGATAAGTGGTTTCGCACTTTGTCCGTTTACATTTAATCATCCTCAAAGGATTCGCGTTTTTTTTAGTAAAAACACTTCCTTTTAATTATTAAATAATCCTGTCCGGCATAAATGAACCTAATTTTGCAGTAGGAACTACAATGTCTGGCTCATTTGTAGAAACACGTATGTGCATAGAGAAACTAATGGTACATACGTTGTTTCTGAACTGAGCCAGAATTTGTGGTTCCAATCCGCAAAATGTCGTCGAAACACGTAAAATTTCGTTTTGAATCGACAAGTCCTTGAATTTTGTCCTTGGGCCATGAATACGGCCCTAAATCGCACAAAATCACTACACGGAAAATTTAATTTTTGTACGTGCAGCTTTTTTAAATGGACGTATTTCTTTAAAACAGAACTATGTACAGGTCAGAAATATGGGGTGTACTCGTTGAAGCTGGACAAGAAACAATGTGGTCAGTGTGCGTGATTCCTTTTGAAGAATTGGAAAAGCGAGATTTTATATTGAGCAAGGAGAACTATGTGCCAACTGATTGCGGGATATATGAGCCGCGGGCATGGCACGAGAGCGGTGTGGACAGGACTCATGAGTTAATGACCATTACGAATAGCCGTGACTACGGCATCCCTCTCCGTTGACGTCACTGGCGCTATATTATTCTCATTTACTCTTACGGCATGAAAACTAATGAGCACACCCCATATTATCACCTCCACATAAATCTGTTTCATAGAAATACGTCAGAATAGAACGGTTGGAATGTTTAAATTGGCGACGAAATGAGAATTGTAAGGAGACGGTTGGGCCTCACCCATGCCCAGAGTCCGGGGCTATAAATCTCCATTGAAAGGCGTGAGGATTGGTCCTTCAAAAATAATAAACGAGCCGAATAAGCGATCATTAGCGGATGTGCTTATTGTCGGCGCCGCGAATCCTCCCGATGTATCTCACCGGCGCCACCGGTTGTCATCCGCCTTTCCACCTCTCATTTCTGATACGAACAAAGCGGCTCTCGCAAACCCTTGTTCAAGTCGCGAAGAGATCCATTTCCAATATAAAATTGCTCGGAACCCAAGATTAGCACATTTGCTAAGCTCCTTTGAAAACCCTAACAAAATTCGGCAAGCATCGGTTGTGTTGTTCTTGCAGTGTACCCTAGAATTGAAGGCGTCTCGTAGACTCCTCGTCTTTTCAGCCGGAATTAGAGCCGTTCCTTCGATCGGAGAAACCGACCTGTTTTAGCAAAGGAATTGGTCAGTTGCGCGAATCACCGCCGAATTGCACAAGTTTTCAAAGCGCGATATCTCGGTTAGTATTCAACGTAGAAAGTTGCTGTTTGGACGATGCCTATAGTTTTTTGCTGATCCACAAGAACCAAGCATTATAACACGATTCTGTGACCCTCAACTTGAAACACGGATGAAAATGTGGTATGCACTACCGCGGTAGATGATGTTATAAGTCGTGGGTTTTGATGAGTATAGCTTAATATTAAATATATAGATCTATCTGTCATTTTGACAAATCTTATGAGTACGACGGATTCGGTTACACCCCTGAAAAAGGATTGCGAGTCCATTCGGTTTGGCTTCTACTCTTCCTGCTCGAGACACAGGGGGAAAATATCATAGTATTTCATCGCGAAAAATCGCGAACAATTTTCGATTCATTACACGGCCTTAAAATCACCTACTACGGCAAAGGAATGAATTTTTCGCGGAGAAGCATCACTTGCACATCCGGTTTGGCATAATGGCACATCCTGAAAACATGTGAAAATTGAAATAATCACACTTCACAGCAGCAAATCCCGGCAAATTCCTGATTATTTAAAAGTGCATTATGAGCAATTACCATGAACACATGAAACCATGAAAACATGAAAACATGAAAACATGAAAACATGAAAACATGAATTTGTGACCATCGGAAGTGACCAATTTGTGAATACAGAATATTGAAATTGTAAAAGTAAGAGAGCTTGACGAAAAGTAAGATTTAAGGAACATTCGATCAGACTCAAATATGGATTAGTAGAAGCTCAGTAGAATCTACGAAGAATGATAATTGTGGTTAAACTGTAGAGACGGAAAGGGAAACGATAGTGAGTCAGCCTTGCGGTGCGTTGGCAGCGAAAAGAAAAGAAAGAGTTCGCCTTCGCGAGCGAGATCATGCAACCAGCAGCACAAGCACCGGAGCCATTTCCCGCGATTCTTTTCGATTACAAGTTAAGCAGTTGCGCTTTCCTTGCATTTATTTAACGTCGCCCGCCAGTCAGTCATAGCGCCAAGTTTTCAAACTCTCTTCCAGGGCTGTTTACCTGCCTTTTGTTCCAATTTAATCACCCCCCCCTCCCCTCCCACGCCCGGCACCCGTCAGAGCAACTCAAAAGGCTTCGCTTCGTTAGAAAAGAAACTTGGAGCTAAGGTCTCTCGATTGCCGTATTCCTGCCGTTCGTGAAAAATGAGGAGTTTGACTATGCATTAGAAGTGAAATCACCGTGAAAAACAAGGCGAGGCTGTAAAATTTGAAAAATTTGGAAGATTTCCATAATCAGTCGGAAACTCCTACTAAAATAGGAAAAAATCAAAATAAAGCCCTTGGCTAGATTTTCAGCCTTTTGTTGGACTGGAAAAAAACAAAATTTTCTCCGAAATTTTCCCTCTTTTGCGACACTTATTGTTAGTGTATCAATTCAATATTTTCGTTTCCTATTTCCACTGAAGTATTGTTTTGAAAAGAAAACACGGAACCAGGCAAAGCATGAATACGTATCAGTTTTCTAATGATGTTCCGGAATTCGGCTTGCATGTCTCTGAGAAATTTAAATGTTCTCAAACTTGTCTTATCCCAGAACGTTCCCTGCTTTGTGTTATAGATTAGTAAATGACCGCGACTAAGGGAAGGAACCTTAACGCACATTAAAACATGTTTTATTTCTTTGGAGGGGATTTCAAGAAAAGCCGATCAGAAAATGAAAACTTGAGGATGCCAAAAACGACACAGAAAAATTGTTCCAGTATCCCAAACAAGAAATAGAACTTGATTCTGCAATAAGAAATAACCATTTCTGGCTCATCCATAAATGTACCCATCAGCATTGGGAAAATAATGAAAAATAGGTTGTTGCTAATTGAGCGTAAAATGCTAATTCCTTTTAGCAAAGTAGTCCAATTTTACGTACTTACTTCCATTTGGTTCCAATGAAGAATGCAATTGCATTCCTAATCCAATCATTTTGAGCCGTGAACATGGCCGATTAAAAATGTAAAAAACTTAAAGAAAGACAGGTTGACTTTTAAAAAAAACCTCACACAGTGATGTTCAGTTGTAACCACATGAATGATGAATTATTGCCATAAAACTGCATTTATCTATTACCGTTGAGAAATAGTAATAGTGACTCCGCGTCGTATGCCGCTTCAGTTAATTGTTTTTCGAGCACTCATTGTAGATTGTGCTCTTCAGCATGCAAGAGCGTATGAGCGTCTAACTATCGAGACCATTTTCAACGAAACAGTTGACATCGACGAGTGAAATCCATTTTTAACGCATGCCATGTACCAAAACAAGTTCTCATCTCGCAGATTTGCAGTGGCGAGGTGCGAATGATCGATTTTCGATATTCCCCCATTTGAAACTATGGTGAAAAATCGATTATTAAGGTGTTAGCTGCAAAAACCATGTCTATTAATCCTTCAACATAGGTTTAAAAGACAGATGAATCGGTATATCGCCAAACACGCCATGCTAGTGCAGATTTGTCAACAAGAGTTGATTGCATAAAGCGAACAACCGCAATCACCTAGTCCATATTACATCAAAAAAATTCCTCATCCAGTTTCAAGTATCTTCCGATAGCGCCACTTGAGTTAAAGTGACCTAATTGAACTTTAGAGAGCTTGTCAGAGCTGCGTCAAAAGGTTGATGAAAAATAAGCAAAGAAAGTTTTTTGCAGCCCGCTCGCCATTTAAAATATTTTTGTGTATTTTTGGCTAACAAATTGCATCTCATTTCAAAGTAGCACACCGTGACATGATCAAGTCTCGTTTCTACGAAATAATAGGAATTTCTATTTGCTTCAAGTTGGTTAACAAATACTCGGGAAAACTCCTTTGAGAACCTTTTCCGTAGCCTATTCTTAAATAATTATATAAAGTTCCTGAGGTGAAATACCGTTAACTTTCCTAAAATAAATATTTTATAAAAAATTTGGCAACATCTGTACTCATACGGCATTGTTTTAGCAAAATATAAACGTTTCATCGCCTTCCAAGCGCTTTGAAAAGAAACGGCACTCGTATTATTGCGAGGGAAAAGAAAACAAAGCGCTTTCAATTTTTTGCCCGCAACCCGCATATCCATGAAGCACGAATAGTTGTATCAAGCCGTCTGCTTCATTATAGAATTCCCATGACGAGATTTAAGGAACTTCCTGTCGGTCCAACTCGGTTTTTTTTTCTGAAAGAACACCACTGCCTTCCTAAAATATCGAGATGTAAGTTGGTACCAAGGAACACCCCCAGCTTCCTCGCGGCCTAACCTCTGTCTAGCGTTGGCGCTTCGCTCCATCAGAACATCGTTGCGGGTCGGAAAGTAATCGTGAACATAGTTCGAAAATGTCAAGTAAATTAAGATTCATTTTGATACATCCCATCACTTACCCGCATTCAGAAAATACACCTATACCTGCTTTAATTTATTGTTTCCTTTTGTGTGTTCCAGGTGAGTGGAAGATTCAAGCCTGATTTTAATTGTTACATGTTGCCAACAATGTATACCAAACATCCTTGTACGGTAAAAGGAGTGGAGTAGTGGGCCATGAGTCCCGAATCCAGACAGCGTGGTGAGTACAGTCGTACTAAGGAAGAACGCAGTATCAACATTCAAATGTTGTAAAATTTCTCCCGATAAAGAGGCTATTTGCGAGAACTCATGAGCTTTATTCCTGAAATTTTCAGAAATTCTAAATTGAGCAGTCAGTTGAATTATCCGAGAAATTGACGAAAAACATTCTTAATTTCCAGGAAAATCTGTGCTCTGTCGAGGGAGAAATGGCAACGTCCGAACGCACATACGGCGCTCTACTTTAGACCGGCATTATCGAATAACCTTTGATCGATATATTCGCATTGGTGAGATAGGGATTAATCGATCGAGGTCGTTCGATATGGATACAGCGACTCACCCTCTATCGTCTCACGGAGGAAAAACCCCGCAACTGCGACGAAATCACAATGTACATGCGCGGTTTTGCTGAGGACGGGAGTGCGAGGCGTGACACTGGAGGTGAGCTTGTGAGCCGCTCCATGGGCTCGGGTTTAATTGTATTATTGTAGCCGCGTAATTATAAACAATAATAAAGGGGGGCGGGGGGGGGGCGGGGGCGGGGGTTGCCGGGATATTGAATATTATTCGAGCAATTACGGGCATTGTTCCCGCGACTCGCGCCTCGGCTACGACCCCCCCCCCTGCCCTCCCCTGCGGGTACCCCGGATGGGGATTATGTGGCATTCCCATTATCCAGATTACGTGTCCACTTTTCACTCCTCTCGTTTTCCCCGCTGAGAAAGGGCGAGAGATGCGCCTTCAAGCGCACCGAGCAGTAAGGATGAAATCCTCAAAATTCGGTTTTCCTCATGGTGTCCGGGATCTGGAAAACCCCGAAAATACTTGGACCAAAGACATAAAGATGGAGCGCTATAGAAGAAAAAAATGATGGAAATTCACGCAAACTCTCCGATTGGCTAGAGAATTGACGGCGAAATCGGGACAAGTTTGAAATTCAAATGTAGGGCGGGAACTGAATAAAATTGCGTAAACAAAGTACTCTAGCTTAATTTTGGCTCAAATTCACTTACCCACATATATTTCTTTAACTTTAGGTTTGCTCCGTCATCGACTGATTAATCTCATTTGGGAGTAACGCTCACCCAGGACTGTAACGGCCTGTTTGAACCATGGCAGGACCACCATGATCAAAAGAAAAACTAAAACACCATCTGAGATCCTTGCTTTTTACAGAGCCAAAGTAGGTGTAATATACCGAGTCACCGTCCCAACTTTATTTATTTGTTCGTTTTAGTGACTTAAAACGAGTTTAGAGCATGAAATGTGGAAAAATCAAGAGTGAGACAAAATTTTAAACTTCTAAAAGTGGTTTTATTGGTTTCCTTGCGAAATTTTCTTATAAGAACAGGAACACCCCTCGAAATTTAAAACGTGACGAATTAAACATCGAAATCTTCAGTTTAAGTTAAAAATTGCCTGTGCGACCTTTGTAATTGACTCGATCCACTGTGCGGCGCGGCGTGTTGACGTCTGAGACTTGGCGTGCGGGAAGGGAATGTCAATTAGCGGCAACCAGTGGCATGACGTGCTTTGCTGTATATCGGTTGATCTCCAATTTAAATTTATAGAAAAGGATCGATAAAAAGGCTGCTCGCAATGAGCACCTTAAAAATCGATTCTTTATCATAGTTTCAAATGCGTAAATATCGATAATCGGTCATTCCCGCCTCGCGACTGGCGGCAACGGTCGCCGTATCAAAATGGAAACGAATGTGAAAAGTAGAGTGGATGCGAGCGTAACTCCATTGATTGGCTATTGATTTGGCGGGGGCGTCGTGCTCGGCCAGGGGGAAGGGTGGAAGAGGGGCGAAGGAGGGGGTTGAATAAGCGGTCAATTTGCATGCGACACATTTCTCAGTCCCGCACTCCGGCGACTCCGTTCATCGACCAGATTCGCCGCCGCCGCCGAAACTTGCAAAATTCCCTGCGATTACCCGAAATTTTTCCTCCGGAGAGATTTTCATCTAGAGACTCTTAGTCACTAAGAATCTATGAAAAATCGGTCAAGACTGAGGCGCTGTTCAAGTACGACGTAACGCACTTAGGGAGAGGGGGTTTGAGCTAGCGTTACGGGGCGTTACAATGGGAGGATGGGGAGCCAAGCGTTATGTGACAAATCCGAGCCGGGGGAAAGGCAAAATGTGCAAAAAATGAAAATACCGCCCCTCTGGAGCGACTCTTTTTGGTGCGTGATCCAGCCGACGCAACGCGTGTTGTGTCGTGAAGTACCGGAAAAAAATAAAATCGAATTTCTGAAGCCGTCCTCGAAAAAACTGTTTTCTAACCTTCTTCTTGATTTTTTGAAAATTGGGGGGAGGGAGCTAGGTCAGGCCAGCGTTACGTTACNGGGGGGGGGGTTGGATTGGCTGCGTTACGGGTGCGTTAAGAACGGTGCCCGTACATCGAAAATGATTGATCATGTATCAAACACAGGAGTCTCGGAATTCGGGACTTGGAAAATGTTTAGAGGTGGCACCAGCTCTCCCACTTACATTACGACTCTATGTACTCGATGGCGGCGCGGTACAGGAAATCGCTCTTTTTCTTAAAAAAAAAGGAAAAAAAAGAAAAAAGCCGTTGGCGGACTCTCCGCGGATCTATCAGTGCTCTTCTTGTGCACCTCCTTAAAATTCGACCGATCGCATCCCTTAAAATCAGCGCGGATGCCAAGGAGAGAGACATGCGTCACCGACTCAACAGACACTGTCCGTTTTGACTGATTGGAGCGCGGTGCCCCATTCGACCGTTTCTGCGCGGTGCGTCTAATATGATCCCCGTTACTCGCGCCCCGGAC
>NW_017547207.1:198662-230898 GCF_001854935.1 Bemisia tabaci | reverse complement strand
ACGCCCCGGCGACGCGGCTCATTGAGCGGCGCGGGCAGAGCACCCAGTGCGCGACTTGAGCTCCGCGGGTTAGTAGCGGCTCGGTGTTCGTCCTCGGTTCCCGCCAGTTCCGCCCGTGCGTGTGTGTGCGTGCGCCTTCCCGTTCGCGCCAAAACTTGGCTCGCGGCTCCGCCGAGATTTCGCCGGTTCCAAGGTCCGTTGTCCCCTGTAAGTCTCACTCTTGTAGTGATCCTCACCCGAGAAAAACGCGGTGTTCTTGTAATTCATGCAATGATGGATTTCATCTTCAGGTTTAATGGAAAATTTCCTCACACAAATGTTATCGCTTCATCTGAGAGTGCCTTATGAGCTGAGTTCGCAGGAATTTTTGTAATTTTTTTCTGACATGGGAAATTGGAGAAAAATAGATTAAAAGTGAGAAAATGTGCCGCCACATGACGTCATCCAGCGGCATTTGCCATTTAAACACATGTATTTTAGCAGATTAGGTTATTTAGTCATATTTTCTCAAATAAGTGTCCAATTTAGAAACCAAGGGTATCCTCTAACACAGCTTTCCTAGCAGTACCATGTTAAAGATGAAATTCACAAAATTTTAGGACCCCTGCAAATTATAAATTTCTACGCAAAAATTACAAAAGCCGTTCATGCCATGCTAGAGTGATACTTAAATTCCAGGTTTATATCGCAGGCTTTAAATATTGAATTTTCCAACTAAAATTTTTAGATTACAATCATTTTTTTATAAAAAAAAAAAATTGTATTTATATTCGTATACATAATGGAATAATGGATTTTGTCGTTGTGTTCAAACGGCGCACACATATCATTACAGCCATTTATGTGGGAGTGATACGTAAGCTGCATATTTTTACCACAGGTTTAAATTATCGATTTTTTCAACTACAATTTTTGAATTACGATACTTTTTTAAAAAAAATATTCTGTATTCGTGGATAATTGAATGTTAGATTAATCATTGTGTTTTTTGGTACGCGCAGATTAATACAGCCAATTATGCCTGAGTTATACATACTTAAATTGTACATATTTACACAAGGCTTGAAATTTCGGATCGCAATACAAATTAAGTTTTCATTCTAAGTAATACAGGGGTTGATTCAATGATAACTTTTTAATCGATTTAATGTCCTCTTATATTGGTTTTATTGTCAAAAATGTATTTGCCATCGTAATGCGTAAGTTTGAAAACCTCGCATTCCTCTGAATAATAGTTATAAATTGTAGAAACGAATGAATTGAAGCAATTTTTTTTTAAATTGTTTTCTTCCGATTTTTTGCGTTCAAAACGGGCATTGTGTTTAAAAATGATTAAGATAAAATTAAAAATAAAAATAAAAAAAATTAATCTGTACAAGTCAGTACTTCTTGGGGATTGTTCAATTTTTTAACAGTTTAGAAGCCGATCAACTTGAGTTGATACGTTCCAAAATTCAATTCACAATGATTTTTTTCGCATTACTAAGAAACTTTCAAACATTGAAATAATTGTTACCGTATTGAACAGGATATCAAACCTCGAAAAACTGGAGAAAATAATGAAGTTATGAATGAAAAACTGAAATGATGGAGAAAATTTAAGGACTGCTTACCGCGGCACTAGTGTCTGATTACGGTAGTGCAGATTTTGATAATTCAAATCTCAGGTATTTTCGTATTCCCTTTTAGGAATTGATTTAGTAAAGTCAAAAGGATCAAAGAGGAAATGTTGCAGCTCACGCAGTCCGGGATTCTCGCTCATTCCGAAAATACAGGGAAAGAGAAGGAAATGTGTCAGGAATTTTCGGAGTAGGTAGTCAAGTCAAGAAAAATCAAGGAAAAGAATGAGAAATATAGAGCTCGACTAAACTCGCAACCCAGTTGAGACTATCTCATATTTTGTTTCGTCATTGCACAAGAGAGTTTTGAAGATATTTCTGAATGAATTTGTTTAAAAGCCACCTTGAATTTTAGCGTGCCTGCCCCACAAGCAACACTTTCCGGATGAAACGGAGAGAAATAGCGAGGGTAAATAGGAATAGGAATGTTTTCAGAGCGGCCGGAATGATGCAGAGCAGTTTACCAAGACACAAAAAACCTCGAGTCGGAAAAGGCCCGGAAAATGAGAGTAACAAATCACATTCATACTTTTGAAAGATTTAGATAAATGATGACGGATCCGACGACAGCATCCATCATTCCAGGTCCATATATTTCTTCCCGCTCACATAACGCGCGCGACACGTACACGTGTACCCGTGTCGCGGCGTGCTTTGCGATACATCGGTTGATCTACCATTTAAACCTATGGAAAAGATCGATTATTAGGGTGTTCGCAGCGAACACCCTAATAATCGATTCTTTACCACAGCTCGAATGGGAAAATATCGACGATCGATCATTCACGCCTCGCCACTGACGTGTACCCGCACGGGTCACACTCACACATGCAGAGTGAAACTTCACGAATATTGAAGTTTCCTCCCATTTCACTGTTGAGTTCATTCACCATTGCTGAACCTCCACGGATGAGGGCACCTAACTCCACTAATGCTAAAAATTGAGCTAATTTTACCGAGGAATAACCGATTGTTCCGGGAACATACCACAGCAGAAAACGCTCAAACATATTAAAAGAAACAGTAGACATGGCGATTTGAATTCCACACTTCAAAAAGCGCACTGAAAAAAATAATATGCTGTTTCAGCCCCTAGGATGTCAAAAATGTGTCTGGTGATCCTAAGATGCTGCTTTCACTGCCCTCGCAGTTACATTTACATCCTATGAATGCAAATTCAACTGCGTGTGCTACCAAGGTAGCATCTTAGGATCACCACTCACCAGACCCATTTTTGACTTCCTAGGTGCTAAAATAGCATACCATTTTTTTCAGTGCTCACATTCGAGAAGAACACTTTTCAAAAGTCTAACTTACATTGAACAGGCGCAAAAATCCGTGGAGACTTTACGCATGATGACTATTGGACCTGGGAAAACAAAAAATTACTGAGTTCCATCGCGGAGCAGAAAAATATCCCAGAAAGTCGAGTAAACATGGAACATGTAATCATATCAAAATCAATATGAAATCAATATGGAATCAATATGAAAATTCACAAGGAAGTTTATTAGGGAATTTAGTAGGAAGTTTATTGAGGAATTAATGCTGAAAATGTAGGTAATTTCTTTCCTTTCCGCTTCGAAACTTTTTTTCTTTAAATGTGGTGGTTACAATTTACTCAGTGCTGAGGAGTCAGAGACATCATTTTCATACCCCTGAAATCCAAGTATAGATCATTTACAAATCTTAATAGAATAAGAGCAATTTTTGACACTCTGAAAATACCTCATGTCTTCTCCTAGGATTAAAAATTTTACAATCTACCATCTCTGATGGCAAATTAAAGTCCATTCTAGATATTCTAAACCCTCGAAAGAATATTAAAAAATTCCTCCTTTAAAATATCTCATTACTCTTGACAGGATTTAAAAATAAGAAATTTCCCACCACCGGTGTCACTTTGGAACCCGTCGGAATTTCCGAAAGTTAGTAACGAGCACAAAACCGGACGTTTCTGAACAGTGAAGAGTGTTTGTGCGCGCGTCGCGAGTGAATTGGGCGAAGATTCGCGGCGTTCGGCGCGGACAATTTTCACCTTTCGCGGCATCGCAGCGACGGCGGGCAGAAAATCAGGGGAAAGAACCAGAAAAGTGTGGGTGCGACCAGGTCCAGAGGCAGCGGAGATGAGTGTGCGCTACGAATGACGTCATCATGAAGGGTGCGAGTGAGTGACTGTGTAATGCGGTCATATTTTCACGAGATCTAATATTGAAGAGGCTCGTGCGAACATTTGCGCTGTTGTTTGACACAGCTCATTAGTGAGAGTGATGGGGGTGTGCTGTGAGGGGGGCATGAAGAAGGGGTAGGATGGAGGGGTGCCGTGGTAAGGAGCCGGTCCACAAGTGGCACAGCGACCCGGGGTCGAGCGGGGGCCCGGCTCCTGGGCCCGGGGGCGCCTCTCCTGGAGTGGGCGCCTCCCCCGGAGTGGGCGCCACCAAGAAGGCGCCGGCCGCCCGCCGGCCCCGCTCCCACTCGGGCAGCTCCCATTCGCACGCCCATGCCCCCGTATCCTCCCGCAAGTGCGTCCTCACCCTCGATGGATACTCCTACGTCATAGGTGAGTAAATCAATCCTCAAAATTACTTTTCCCAGCAATGTTCCGTAGCTTTTCATTCGATTTCCATCTTAGCTAAAAGAGCAGGGGTCTGGGGTATCCACACTGAAAAAAAAGATTGGTAGAATTTACCGTTCCTTCACTCTGTATTTCACACAGCGTCAATTCAGAGGTAATTCTGCCAGAAGAAAGGTAAACGTTACTATATCGTCACCTTCCAGGCAAAGTATCACAAGCGCCATGCGACGTTTAAAAATTTCCGCCGCCATTTTATTTCTTTACTGAGAAATTGTTGGTTGAATCTGTTTGGAAATTTCACTAATTTTATCGGCAGCACAAAGAAAATTCAGTGAAATTTTCAGACAGCTTCGTTGAACAATTTCTCTGTAAAAAAATATAATGGCGACAGAAATTTTTAAACGTCGCATGGCGCTTGTGATACTTTGCCTGGAAGGTGACGATATACTGGTACAGGTAACCATTCCTCTAGCAGAATCGACTTGAAGATTAGTAGAATTTACCATTCCTTCACGCTATGTGAAATACAGCGTGAAGGAATGGTAAATTCTATCAATCTTTTTTTTTTTTTTTTTCAGTGTAAAAGAGGGGTCTGGGGTATCCATAAGGGCCCAGCCTAGCTGAGTTTCCTCAACTCCACGATTTTTGCCCACAACTTTGGTCATCGGAATACATGTATTTTCTTGTTTAGATAGAGCTCAGCGTGTTCAGGAAACATCGGTCCTTCTAAATGTCGTTTATTTTATTATTGTATTTTGCCTCTCGAGAGTGACAGAATTATGCAGAAATGACGACAATTTATGACAAAATGTGAAATATGAGTATGTAAAAATGACGATAGTCATAAGAGAATGGGCAGACAAGACATCAAGTAGACGTATTTCTATCAAACGGAACTGAGCGCCGTAGGGGGAGGAAGGGAGAGGGGGACTTGGATTGGCGGGTGTTGCGGAACGCGATGCTATAGTCCGTCCTATTCTCGCAATGCTTTTCCATGGCGCTTAGTTCCGTTTGACAGCACGCGCTATCCGGGATTCTAAAATCCTCAAAAGGAACTCAATTTGGCGCTTAGTTCCATTCAACAGAAATACGTCCAAGTAATCCATGCATCGTTTCGTTTGAATTACTCTATAATCTAAATCGGGCGCATTTATGCTAAAAGGGTCTATGTACATAGGGTTTGCGTGCTGTATAGTTCCTTTTAGCACAAATACGCCCAATTGGAATCGCGAGTTTCCATCAAATGCTTGGTTGGGCCATCTCTTTGATTTTTGGGAATCCTAGCGTCAGAAGCTTCAACTATAATACAGTGCGGCGTATCTGAATTGGACGGAGTTAAACAGAAAGGAACCAAGCCACATCGAGATCGAACCGAGAAAAAGAGGTTTAAAGTTTGGCTCCTGCATAAGACTCAATGTAAAAGATAAACTTTAAGTTCAATTTCTGCAAAATTTGCTCCAACAAAATCTTTGAATTTTTGGCGATAGATAGTAGAGCAGTGGTTGAGTTCAAAATCACTCATAACTCAATTTTTTCCAAAATGTGGGTTGGTTCCTTTCTGCTTAACTCAGTCCAATTAACGTTTGCCGTGGGCTACATGATCGGGTACGAATATGGGTTACACTGCCGGTGAGATAACTGTATGACAGTGAAAGAGGTACGTATCATCATCGTCCTATTTGGCGCTCTTTGATCACCCAGGAGTGTGACACCCATGCCTGCGTCCTCCTATTCCATTGCCCAAAGAGATTCCCCGCACAACGTGACTTGGCTTTTGATGACGCTGAGGCGCGCTTGGCCATTTTCAATCGTCGCCTTGACTCGCAAAAATTTACGTGACTCTCTCCGCGATCAGGGGGCCATCAGACAGCAATTATATTCTTCCGTCGCAAAAAATTCAAGCTCTGCTAATTTACGTCAGGGATCGGTTTCTAGCACATAGCCTGCTGGCTGATCCTTGAAAATGATAGACAAAGAAGACATAGGGATCATGGAGCGATTCTATCGGCTGAAATGGGTGGTTCTCGTAAACTAAGGGGTATATCATGGACTAACTATTGGGTCTTTCGGGGATTGTCGTTAGTTCGTCTATTACATACTTCTTTTGTCTATCGCAACCACTCCTTTTCACCAATAAAAGCTCTTCATTTCTCCTTTGTCACCTTTGTTAAAGCTTTGTGTATCTGTTTCAATAAAGAGCCCGTAGCAAGGACAAATTGGATGACTTTAACTGGAGTCATAGCTATACGGTGCCTAATTATCTCTCATGTTTTATTTTCATAGTTGAGAACTAAACTACTTTACACCTTTCAAAGTTTTATGCATCCGCCCAAGAATATGAAGAATTACTCATAACATTTCAACTTTTGATCAGTCAGAACCTAAAAATATCTTGAAATATTTTTAAAGTTATTTAACTTTTCCTACAGCGTGGCTCTAATAACTATTTGCCTTTTGATTTCAACTTTTTGAAGTTTCAGAAAATTTTGTGTACTCCTCTATGAAAAGGGAACGAATTCCCACATAAGCAGAAGTTTACTGAATCTTTCCCGTTTCAGGCTCTCTCGCGACAGAAAATTTTCGCGTATGTCTAATATACTTTTTCCACCATAAATACATCAGATGGAATCAGCATGTCATTCCCATTTCTCACCTCTCCCAGAAACTCGGCATATAGTACGATCGGGTGGGGTGAAGCGAAGATGACAGCATGATTTCATCCAAAACATACCGTCATCGCAACTTTGATTTCCGGCCAACTCCTCTTCTTTGTAAAGTCATACCAAGGTTGCCAAAACCACCCCTTACAGCCGGTCCCGAGTCAAGTGCATGGGTTATGACGTGGTTCGGAACGTTATTTGGCCCCAAGGCAGGGCAAATGACTGCATTTTGCAATTCGGAACCTCTATTTGCAGCTCACATGTAAAATCGCCTTTTTAAACGGGGAATTCAATGTCATATAAAATACAAATAATGACTTAAGTTATTTCTAAATGTAACAAGATGGAGAAATGGTGCTGGGTCCACACCATTTCGCGGGGAAAACGGAGCCGGGAAGATCCAAAAATTATAATTAGAGTCAAAAATAAATTTGCAGCTTCGTTTTCCCTGCGACTTGGTGTGGATCCAGCACCATTTCTCCACCGTGTGACATATAGTATTCGGACCACTTCTTAGTATGTTTTTTCCGCAGATATTTCTAAAATGAACCATAAATAGTTGTTTCTTATTGCAAAATGTGGTCAAGTTCTATGAAGATGGGCTGGAGCGAATCCTCGCGTGGCCAAAAAGATGTTTGGTCTACCGTGTTGAGAAAAACGCCGTATGAGCCCTCGGATATTCCCAAATTTCCTTTGATATATCACGAATATTGAAGAAAATTTGCAGGTATTCTTATTTCAATCTTTCAGAGAATTTTGGTTGTAGTATCATCAAAATGTCTGAAAATGTCCGTCTGCATTGTTCGACTGGCTTGTGAAAAAATCATTGATCACTCGTAGTGTGCGTGACTGTCAAGGTGCGGCACTTAAGACGCGGAATCGGACGCGACGGACGGGAGGGAAATCTGTTAGACGCGTTTCAATTATAAGGAGCCTTGCGGGAATATGGAATGTGTCAATAGTTCGAAGTTAAGGAGTACGATCCAATTTCGGGGTACACGATGGCAGGAGCCAGTTGCCTTGGCCCCTTGAGGGCACCCCGCCGGTGAGCCCAGCCCTTACTTACTCTTACTTACTCCTTTTTAGAGAATTGTGTTTCTAATTTCATCAAAATTTCTGAAAGTTTCAATAAAAATATCAATAACTTTTGATGGACACTCCTCCATGCTCTGATGTTAATCACTGATTGTCGAGTTTTTATGGGATAGTGCCTCTTTAACCGATTTGGTTTTATCATTTTACCGGTAATGGATGTTGATTACCTCGGTACTGTTTTTTCGTCCGATTTTCCTTGATTTCTGAGTCATGATTTCTAGGATATGTACATTTCGGAATTTTCTTCCCTCTTCAGGCCTAAAATTGTTGATGGGTGTCTAGCACTCTTTCTTTGTGCGCGTTCGACGGTATGAGATACACATTAAAATATAAAATATCGGACACCTAAAAAATAAAAACACGGAGACTAAAACAAATTAACTATACAGTAACCGCACTGGGTCGCGACCGATATCTTACTCTGGATAAGATATCGGCCGCGACCAATGTAATATGCTCCAAAGGTACATTTCACAATAGTATGGGAAGTGTAAAATAGTGGTACATTTCTTATTGCAAAATCTATACATCGAAACATGTCGGACCTTTTTTTAACCACAAAATTGTTAAATCAGCAATTTCATTTTTTTCCGTGCGATTTTAAACGCGGCAAAGCCGATAGGCGTTTTTGTAGTTGCACCAGCGATGTATTCATAAACCCTTGAACAGGACTCGAGGCTCCCGCGTGGCTCTTGAGTGATTTCACAGAGGGAGGAACTTTTCCTGGAGCTTTGGCCAAAGTTGGCGAGAGGCGGATTTATATGCCGAGACATTAATAACGGTCGGGAAAGCCTCGCTTTCCGGGAAAGCAGTTTATATTTTTATTGGTGGGTTGAGGCGCGCGGCGGAAATTTAATCTTCCGACAATATTTGAATATTGGATGCGAGGCCGAGTGAAATATTAAAGGAGTTCTCACCGCGAAATAAAGTGGCCGTTCTCGTTATCTGATGGTGTCGCTCTGATTTTGTGGCCGGCACGCGGCACACGTTTCCATCAAGATACGGCCCCAATCCTCAAGCCAATAGCAATTACTCGCCGCCCATTTGGACCTATTCTTGCTAAAGGACCTTTGTGCATAGGGATTGCGTTCCAGATAGTTCCTTTTGGTATAAATTCGTCCATTTCGCCCAAAGACTATTTCCGTTCTTGGGCGAGGATAAAGATATTAGCCCAAGGATCGATACTCACTCACGAGTCACGAATCCAAAAATAACGAGAATCCTTTCTGTGGCCACTGTCACGATGTTTAGAAAACAAGTCCCACCGAATCCAGTCAAGAGACCTTATTAATTGGATTACATTTTGCAATAAGGAACCTCTATTTTCTACCCATTTAAGAAAAAAACATATATGCCATCGGTTTCCCTATGCAGATATATGCTTTCATGGGGGAGCCAGAAAAAGTGGTTCCTCCTTGCAAAGTGCAATTTAATTCCAAGTCGCACTCAAGAAACTTCATGGGGAGAGTAAGGATACCGGGCCTCATAAATCCAAGGGGCCAAAAATATTGTCATGACATCGTCACGTTCCGGCCAAAATATCATAAGCGCCATTTATGCTCCGAAGCCGTCCCACCGGACATCTCTATATTTTTTTTCTTTCAAATTTTTAAAATTACCCTCTTGAGAATTTCAAGGATTAATTTCAGCGATAAAACAAATAATAGTTAAAATTTTCAAGTGATTCTGGTTTTTAGTTTTTACGTACAAAATTGAGATCTAAAAAGAAGTCTTTAAATATAGCACCACAGCACAACTTGTCGTTTCCCTCACAAAAGAACGTCACTACGTATGAATGTTGCCAAATTGTCTCTCTCAAATAACACTTCTACCAGGAAAATCTTGCGCTTTTGCAACTGGAAATTTTACTGATTTCTCTTCTTATCTCCTGCTAATATGAAAAAAAAATCAACTAAAAAAATCACAGGTGCGTTCTTGTAAAAAAATACATGTTTTGAGTCCATTTTGCAATCTTGAAATCAATTACGTTTCTTCTTTCGGTAACGACGAAATGGCGCTTGTGATACTTCGGCTGAAAGGTGACACGAGATGAAATCACTCTTTTTAAATCGCAGAGTCTCAACAAAACCCAATATCCATACTCTAATCCTTATCAAAAACTTTAGGGTAAAAAACGGTGTAATTACAATGCAAATTTAGCCCCTTTAACAGCAAAAAAAAATTAACTCAACGGGTCAGAAATATATTTTTTTACTTCTAGGGAATCAGAGAGAGTCCGGGAAAAATAGGTAAATCCGATTTGTTTTTTCCCAAAGTAACAAAAGTCATTCTTTTGAAAATTGTTCTTCCATTAACAGGACGTATTTCTGCCAAACGGAACTACGTGCACTGAAAGAAAAGATTGATAGAATTTACAATTCCTTCACGCTGTATTTCACACAACGTCAATTCAAAGTTAATGCTGCCAGAAGAAAGGTAAACGTATCTATATACTGGTACAGGTAACCATTCCTCTGGCAGAATTGACTTTGAATTCACGCTGTGCGAAATACTGCGTGAAGGAATGGGGAATTCTACCAATCTTTTTTTTCAGTGTGCACATAGTTCCGTTTGGCAGAAATACGTACAACTCGGGTTATATTTTGCCCGTGAAACGTCGTCATTGAAAATTAAGACAAACATAATTAGGACACCATAATTTTTAGCCGCCCTTCCACCTTCTTGTCCCTCGAGTTCTCACCCGACGCACAGTGAATGGAGTCAATTAGAGAGGTCGGGCATGAAATTTTTGACTAACATTGCAAATTTTGACGTTTTTCTCGTCATATAATAAATTTTAAGGGGTGCTTCTACAGGAAAATTTTATGAGGAGACCAATAAAACCACTTTTGGAACCTCATAATTGTGTATAAACGGAGTTATAAGCGTTTAAAGTTTACAAATTTTGTCCGACCTCTCCTTTTGACTCGATCCACTGTGCGACGCGGTAAACGTTGGTCCTCGTCCGCGATTTTTCTTTAAATCGGAATTTCTGGTCATAATTTCCTTAATAATTAGTTTTAGGTGTAGAGTCTGTATAAGAGCCACAGTAAAAACTCCATTCTTCAGACCTGAGAATATCTGAAATTTCAGGTTCATTCTAAAATGTCTTGAAACTTGACAGGGAAACTTGACATAAATAAATAACATGGAACTTTGCTTGCCCGAGTCGCAGGGAGCGGAAGAAGACGGATGCAATCAGAGCAATTATTCACCTGGATTCGTTTAAAATTAAGCGAGCTTTGCAGTGGCGTTTCCAATCCACGTCAACTAGGACTCTGCCAGAAAACGGCGTAAGTGGTCGGGAGCAAGGGCGGCGCTTACGCGGTTTTTGGAATGAGTCGGTTAAGAGCCCGATCCAAGTGGACGTGACGTCGTGACCAGTAGCGTGGCGTGAATTGCGATATATCGATTGTTATGCCATTTAAACCTATGAAAAAAGATCGATTCTCAGGGTGTTCGCAGCGAACACCTTAGTAATCGATTCTTTACCATAGTTTCAAATGGCGAGATATCGATAATCGATTATTCACGCCACGCCACTGGTCGTGACGTTGACGGTGCAGTGTGTCGCGGGGCTCGCGTCAAGTCGCGGGGGGATTTAATCAATCGCGCTTCGTCCAAGATAAATACTGCCGCGCTAAGGCAAAACGCCGTATCAACCTTCAGACGTTGCCAAATCGTCTTTTATAAAACAGGAATTCCCTGGTAAAACTCTAAATATGTTTCTTCCAATTTTTCAGAGAGTTATGTTCGTATTTTGATCTGAAGTTCCTGAAAATTTCAAGGACAAATATTCATAATTTTCCTCAAACATAAACATTTTATCAACAACATAAGGAAACTTGGCAACTCTCGAATGTTCATACGGCGTTTTTCCTTAGCACGGCAGAATACTCCCGCGCCAAGTTGAAACACCGTATCAACATTGAGAAGTCGCCATATTTCGGTAAATTATTTACAACTGAGAGAAGGTGCGAATGGATCGTTTTCGATAGTAGTTCGATGTATCGTTTGGTTCAAAACAATAGAACATAACCTCAACCAAAAATTGTAGGGTTCAAGTTGGAAAAGCTGAAAATGAGGAAATTCCTAGCAGTTTTATTTTTCATTGCCATTTGGTACTCAAAATAATAAACAATTTATCACAAGAGACCCGTTCCCTCAGATTTCTAAATTGGCTTTTGATGCTGTGTTTACATGTTGAACCAATTGATATCGATACAATCTCACCTGTGATGTGGCAAATACGATCTGATTTAGATTGAATGGGCCTTTTGGACAAGATATAAATTAAAGCATTCTGACACGTGTTTCCTCTGTATAAGTTCATCCACAACACGATTTGCGGAATGAATTTCGAATCAAGATATGAACGTTTCTCTTTAGCATTAGTTGCGAAAATTTCAATTTCCCGCTCAAGAGAAAAACAAGTGTTTACGTGAATCAAATCGCGCATTACAACAATTTTGGCAGACTTCTTAATTTAGCGGTGTTCCTCTCCCACCCGGTGTTTTCTAGCTTGTAAACAGCGTATGCAACAGCAGCTAAGCCGAAACGTCGTGTCAAGATTGTCATACTTTCATACTGCATAAACTGTCAAGGTGACGTTCATTCTGCGATTTCACTCAAGAGGAATATTTTCTTGTTATGACCGGGAAGTTTGAATTGGCCTTCATTTTGCAATTAGGAACTTAAATTTCTGCCCGTAAAAACACGTATAGGTGCCTAGGAATACAAATGGTACATACATGCATATTGTAGCTCATAATTGTAAGATGAAGTCCAATTCATGCATCAATGAAGCGGGTCCCCCTTCGTCTCCAGGGAAACAAAAATCTTTAGTATAAAAATTCTAAGCTAAGCTTTTTATGTGTCTGTAAAAATCATCTCAAAAAGTTCAATCTAAAAATCATCCTCGTCTCTCCTCATTTGTCTTTTGCCCATTTTCCGTTAAATAAAAGGTAATAAATTCCAAATCAAATAGTTCAAGTTCTCCAAAATTTCATTTGGTGCCGAAACCCGGGAAAGTTGAAAATATTGTTCGGGAGCTCGACGTTCGACAGCAGATAACCTATCAAGTCCTTCCCCTTCCCATTCTTGCCCGGCGCCTTTTCAACGGATCTCGCTCGGAACGAATCAAAGGGACAATTCTTTACATGGCCAAAATCTAAGCTCTCCCAAAATCTCAGATCGTCAAAAAATCGGTGAAGTCATTCCAATTCTTTCCTTATTTTTCCTTTCTTGGTAGTAATAGAAATTCATAACCTCAAATTTTCATTAAAATTTTCATAACCTAGAGAATTCGAATCGTGGTGTTGTTTGATGATGGTTTGAGGTTATGTCTTATTGTTGATATCATCTGTTCGCCTCCTTCGCCAATATTATAATATTCTATTCTTTAGGAACTGTGAATTAATAAGCAGTTATGGAATCTGAATTCAATCTCGGAGTGGGAACTCAAAGTGAAACTCACTTACGGAGAACAAGTCTTGAAAATGTTTATTTTCGCAAGGCTACACGGTTGCATGCCGGTGGCCCCTTTAAAAAGTCCTCTTCTGATCCTCTTTCCATTCATTCGCCTCATTCATCTAAAAACTCGTTCGCCACTCCTCCCGAAATCACAAATAATCCGTTACTTAAAAAGCGACAAATGCTGTTAAATAAAATTCAAAGGATCGTCAAATCCTTACGGGAAGTAACAACCGACAATGTGAATGAATTTGATTGGTCTATTGAAAGGTTGAAAAAATGTCAAGACGAATTTGATCTGATTCAGGACGAAATTGTCATGAATTCGGACCATCTGGAAGAAGAGGCAATATGGCAGGGAAAGTTAGATGACTTGATTGAGGAAGGTCAGAAACTCTACTTACCCGCGAAGCATGCAGCAGCTTCTATTGTCAGTTCTTCCAGAAACTCTCCAAAGCCTTCAATAAATCTTCGCTCTCATCTTAAATTACCAAAAATCGAATTGCCAAAATTCGATGGAAAAAGTCTATCTGATTGGTCTGTTTTTCGAGGTTTGTTTGAGGTAACGATTCATAATGCGACTGAGTTGACGAAACAGGAAAAGCTTCAATATCTTTTAGCTCAATTGTCTGGGGATGCGTTAAATCATGTTAAAAACTTAGAATTTACCAGCGAAAATTACGACGTTGCTTGGAAATTGTTAAACGAATATTATAATAGTCCTAGAAGACAAATTACTCATCATTTGGTTAATTTCTTGGACTTACCTGAGTTAGGTGCTAATAACGTCTCTGTCTTTTTTACTAAATTGAGAGAAAATATGCAAGCTCTAGAAGCATTAGGGTATAAATCAGAAAACTATGGGTTGTTATTGATTGTAATTCTGTTACGGAAAATGAATAATTATCATCGAAGGAGATTTGAGGATTCCAGAGACGATAAATCAGCAATGCCAACAGTTGAGGAACTTTGTACTTATTTAAAGGACGAATTGTCTCAGTATTTGGGAGCTTCTTCCACGTTCCGTCAATCTCAACCGCAACCGTGTAGAGCTCCAAAAAAGGAACAGCCACAAATGATTTTGCATAATTCTAGTAAAGAAAATAAAAAGGGAAGTTCTGATTCTAAAAAATATCAAAATAAAGTTCAAAATGCAAATCCGTTGGAAGTTCCTGAATGTTTTAAATGTCCGCAATGTCCAAACGCAAATCATGTAATTTCTCAGTGTCAAAATTATAGAATGCTATCTCCTCAGGAAAGAAAGAAAGTTCTTGAGAAATACAAACTTTGTTTGAATTGTACCTCGAAAGATCATTTTGTAAGTTCGTGCAAGAGTAAAAGGAAGTGTAGAGAATGTAATGGATCCCATCATTCTTCAATCCATGAGAATAGAGGTAAAACTTTCTATACTCAGTTGTTCAAACATGAGCAATCAAATGATGAACCAGAACGATCTTTAATAAATCACGTAAAAACAACCAGTTCGATTTTACCAACAGTTAAGGTATTATTAACAAATGAAAAAGGGGATAAAATCATCGTTCGAGGATGCATCGACACTGGCGCGGATCGTGGTGTATTGACATCACAGTGTTGCCAATTGCTCAATTTGAAGCCTAAAAGAGGTGGAGTGACGGTCTCTGGGCTATCAGGAAATGTAGTGGAATCATTCGGATCAGTGCAAATAAATATACTAAATAAAAATGGTAAATTAGTAGCGCCTAACTATCCGGTGATTGTCGTTCGAAAAATAACAGATCCAGTTCCGTCAGTTCTTTTAGATCCAAAATTAAAAGAGATTTTGAAAAATAGACAGTTAGCGGATGATTCTTGTGAGAAGGATGCAAAAATAGACATTCTATTAGGCGTAGATATTTACGCAAATATAGTGACTGGAATTCCAGAACCCCTGGGTCCGTCTCTCCCTTCTATTCTTCCCACTGTGTTCGGTGATGTGGTTTTGGGACGCAATGGTGGAGAATTTTCCGCCTTACATTCTAAACCTTTACTTCTGAATTCAACTGTTTTTATGGTAAATGTTGAAAATAAAAATGAGAATAATAATTTGAATAAAATAATGGAAAAATTTTGGACAATAGAAGAGATAAATCCTCCAAAAAAGGCAATGACACCAGAGGAAGAATATGCAGAAAAATATTATGTTGAAACAACAACACAATTGGAAAACAAAAAGTATCAAGTCAGGCTACCTTTTTCAGAAAACGCAAAAAACTAGGTCAGTCCCGCAACTTAGCCTTAAAACAGTTTTACAAAATGGAAGCTAGGTTGCAAAGGGACACGGAAATGAAAAAATTGTACACTAAATTTATGGAGGAATATCTTAATAACGGTTTTATGGAACCGGTCAACCCTCCTCCAGAAAATTCTCAACACTTTTTCTTGCCACATCATGGAGTGTTGAAAACTGACTCGACAACTACGAAATTGCGAGTAGTTTTCAACGCGGGGATGAAAACCAGTAATGGTGTTTCTTTGAACGATATTTTATTACCTGGACCAGCTCTTCAATCGGACATAACGGATATTTTAATCAAATTTCGTAGTTATGCAGTAGTTTTTTCGGGGGATATTAAACAAATGTATTTACAAATTCCTCTTCATCCTTCAGACCATAAATATCAGTTAATATTTTGGAGAGCTGAGCCCTGGTTACCTCTACAAGTTTATGCTCTAACAACGGTTACTTTCGGCATTAATTCGTCTCCATTTTTAGCTATCAGAACTATAAAACAGTTAATTAAAGATCATGGACATAAGTATCCGAGAGCTGCAAAGGCACTTTCAGACGCTTTATTTATGGATGACTTAGTGCATGGGGATCAAAGCCCAGAAGAAGCACGCTCTTTATTAATGGAAATTATAGCTCTATTAAGTGAGGGAGGTTTTTATATGCGAAAATGGACCTCTAATGTCCCGTCAATTTTAGCTGATCGCCCCAGTGCAGATTTAGAAATGCCGAAAGGAAATCCGGAAAATCCTTATTTTAAACTTTTAGGAATTATCTGGTCTTCAATAAAGGACACATTTTCATACAAAATTCCTGATTTTCCCCCAGCAAAAACAAAGAGAGATATCGCTTCACAAATCGCATCAGTGTTCGACCCTTGCGGTTGGCTGTTGCCAGTTTTTGTGAAGGGCAAAGTCTTTTTACAAGAACTCTGGCTTCTTAAAGTAGATTGGGATGATTCTCTCCCTCAGGATGTTCTAGATCGGTGGCATCAATTTACGCAAACTCTTCCAAAACTTTCAGATATTTCGATTCCAAGGTTCTTAGATAGACATAAGCAACCTACTCAAATACACATTTTCACGGATGCAAGTGAAATGGCAACGTCATGCGCTTTGTATCTCCGTTTTGCTCCTTCTTCAACGGAAAATAAAGGTCAGGTTCATTTGATAATTGCTAAGTCCAAGGTAGCACCTTTGAAGAAAGTGTCTTTACCGAGATTAGAACTAGTAGCTGCAAATATGGGAATGGAGTTATTGCGCCGTCATGCCACCACTCTGGAACATTATGAGGTCAATAAAATCTTTGCATGGACTGATTCTTCAATTGTTCTTTCTTGGATTCAAACTCCAACTTATAGACTAAAAACCTTTGTAGCAAATCGAGTAACGTCCATTCATGAAACTCCGTCGCAAGTCATCTGGCGTCATGTCAAATCGAGTGACAATCCCGCCGACTGTGCGACAAGGGGACTCTCCCCTGAGGAGTTATCGACTTTTCGGCTCTGGTGGTCAGGCCCTTCGTGGCTGGCTGATCCAGAGGAGACTTGGCCAGTCTCGAATCTTATTCTCCCCTCTTTAAAGGCGTTGCCTGATGTGAAGTCACCCAGGCAAATTCTCAAAGTTCAAGTCGGGAAGGAGGAGGTCTCTGTCCCTGCCCCCTCTCCGCAAACTTCTATTCGTCTACCAAGTCTATCTTCCTGGACAAAGGTCGTCCACTCTCTAGCATATGTATGGCGTTTCGGGGCGAGACATTTCGTGTCAAAAAACCTCGAGCCCATCAAAAAAGGGTTTTTATCTCTTTCAGAGATAGAGCACGCAGAATTCCTGCTACTCAAGTTAATCCAAAGGGATACTTTTAGTTCAGAAATTCGCAAAGTTCGGACCGGAGAAAAGTTGTCTGCAAAATCCAAAGCGATTAAAAAATTGAATCCTTATTTGGATCACAGAGGTTTACTTCGAGCCGGAGGGAGATTAGAACATGCTTCATTACCGGAGTCATCGAGGTACCCGATTATTTTGTCTTCTAACCATCATGTGGTGAGATTATTGGTTCAGCATTACCACATTGACAATCTCCACGCACCTCCTCAACTTTTATTTTCGTTGATCGTGCAACGGTTTTGGATTTTGGGTCTGCGAAATTTAATCAAGTCAATCGTGGACGGTTGTGTGGTGTGTTTCAGGGCTAATCCTAAAAATCAATTTCCACAAATGGCACCGTTACCATCATTCAGAGTACAACCCAGTCCACCTTTCTATAAAACCGGTCTGGATTATTGCGGTTTTTTCAATGTCAAAGTTCACTTTTCTCGATTTGCTCGGGTTATGCCTGTCTATGTTTGTGTTTTCGTCTGCATGAGCACGAAAGCAGTGCATTTGGAATCAGTCTGTGATCTCTCAACAAATGCTTTCATAGGTGCCTTGCATAGATTTGTGGCCAGAAGAGGTTTGGCAGCACATATCTATTGCGATCAGGCGTCAAATTTTAAGGGAGCAGTAAATCTTTTTCAAAGGCTCTTGTCTCCTTCAAATTCTGAGTTAATTCAGTTTTCTCATAAGGAGAAAATTGAATTTCATCTCAATGTCCCTACGGGGCCTCATTTGGGAGGCATCTGGGAGGCAGTGGTGAAAAGTTTCAAGTTTCACTTAAAACGAACGTATGGTCTAAATGTTCTCACTCAAGAAGAGTTTAATACTTTGATCGCACGGATAGAAGCTGTTTTAAATTCTAGACCTTTGACTGCTCTATCATCAGATCATAGGGATCTTTTAGCTCTCACTCCGGGGCATTTCCTGATTGGACGTCCTTTGGTAGCGCTTCCCAATAAACAATATGATCCAGATGATCCTCCTATTCTTAGAAGGTGGCATTTGGCTGAGTTATTGGCTCAACAGTTTTGGCGAAGGTGGCACATAGAGTATCTGCATACCTTGCTGCCAAGGGGAAAATGGTGGGAGAAAGAGGAATCTCTGAAAGAAGGACAACTAGTGGTATTACACGATCCTTCTACTCCTCCTTTACGGTGGAAATTGGGACGAGTTATTGAGCTGCACCCTGGAAGAGACGGCCAAACTCGGGTGGTAGATGTTCGCACGGCTTGTGGAACACTTCGTCGTCCAGTAGTGAAGTTATTCCCTTTACCGGTTGCCGAGAATTTAACCAACTAATCCTTGTTTTCAGGAACATGTCTGGTTCAAATTCCGATAATAACAACAACTCCACTACGGTTCAAGATCCTATCCCTGCTCCCACTCAATCTCAAAATCCCACGGCAACGCCCGATTCAACTTCTCCTTCCTCGGCCAAATCCTCCCAAAATTCAACCCCCTCAACAAGACCCAAAACGATGGCAGAATTCTATGGGAAACCAAATCCCAGATATGTTTATGTACCGCCAGGACACGATCCCCCTAAAAGTTGGGACGATGTCACATTTTATTACTAAACAACATCGTTTTTAAAAAAAGAAAATTCAATTTTAAAAAATTCAACATACGTCTTAAATTCAACGTTCTGAAAATTCTCCATATTGCCATGTTTTTCCGACCTTCCCTTTCCCTAATCCGTTCCCTTTATTCTGGTTGGTCTTTCAGATGTCGACTAGGGAGCGAGTTACCGGTCTCTTTTTACAAATGACGACGTGTATTAGTTGCAAAAGAACTACCACAGGCCCGTTCTGGAGCTGTAAACGCGACCACGTCCAATGTACTGCTTGTCAAGGACGCGACTCGAGAAGGAGATGTCCTTTGTGCAGAAACATGCTCAGAAGAAACAGGTTGCTCGACCGTCTAGAGAGGGCAATCTTCGACGAGATAAGGATTTTCCCTGGTCCTCATCAAGATCAACCATGAGTCTGCAGTTCAGAACTTCCGGGAAGTTCAGGGGGGCCAGAATGAAGCGGGTCCCCCTTCGTCTCCAGGGAAACAAAATCTTTAGTATAAAAATTCTAAGCTAAGCTTTTTATGTGTCTGTAAAAATCATCTCAAAAAGTTCAATCTAAAAATCATCCTCGTCTCTCCTCATTTGTCTTTTGCCCATTTTCCGTTAAATAAAAGGTAATAAATTCCAAATCAAATAGTTCAAGTTCTCCAAAATTTCAATCAAAACACGTTCATATCTTGATGAGGAGTTACTTTCAGTAATTTCGTTGTACAAATCGTGCTCAACTTGAAATTTGAATAGGAAAACTTACATTATATAGCTCAAATTCGCATCTTGCATGGAAAACTACAAATCTACTATCAAGCATCTATCTTGCATTTCGGATATAATTTCAATTGAAATTGAGGGCTCAGCTCGAGTTATTCGCCGGATTTCGATGCACAATAATTGGACCAAATTTTGCAGTGAGGAACTACTCTTTGCCGCTCATTTTTAAAACAACATTTGTGCAAATAAAGTCCTTTTGCAAATAGGTGATTTTTTTAATGAGTTCAAAGTAGTAGTCTTAATACATCAATTTAGCCTGGGTTGATTATGGTTTCCTCGCGAGCGGAAAATATGAATTTACCATTTATTATGTAAACTACGTCAAATATTCCTCACCATATGTCAAATTCGAAGGATTTCAGTCCCTTTCAAGGTGTTCTGCGCGTAATTTCAATGAGAAATGAATCTGGCGCAATGATTTATCCCTTTCCCTGTTTAGTACTCGATCCAAGCGAAATAAGTCCACAAGTTCAAGAGAAAATCAGTGTTATATCAGCAGAGATTTGGCAACATTAGAATGTTGATAGGGCGTTTATGGTTGAGACGGCAGAAGACGGCGGCACCCGCGTATGGCTTCTTTCCAGCAATTTGCACCCGGGTGGATTGCCTCTCGCTCAAAACCACCTAAGAGCAACACGAATGCCGAGCACGTACGAGGTTTTGTATCGTCGCAGAGTAGCCGCGTTCGCGGGAAACCGCAATCTCGGGCTCCTTGAAATTGGCTGCCTTTAAGTTCGCCGCGATTTCTCTCTGTGTTCAAGGACGACCCAACGTACTTATGCTCAAAGATACTATGTTCCACGCAAGCCCTATGCACATAGTTCCTTTTAGCATAGATCATGCAAGCGCTGCCTTCTAATAAAAGAGAACAGTTAGCGAAAAAATGAAGTCGAGAGAAAATGGACCCGCTACAGTCTGAGTGGAACACGCCATTAAACGAATCCTCCGATCTTTTTGAAAAGGACTACATGTCGCAACAAGGCACCACTATTATCAGCTCATTTTAGAAATACTTATTTATGCAATATAAATGGCAATAGTTTCCCTGCGCAGATAGGTGTTTATATGTATAAGCCAGAAATCGTGGTTCCTGATTGCAAAATGAAGTCCAAATAGTCTACTAGACAGGGTGTAGTAAGCACGCAACAACTTATGTTTTCTTATTATAATTTCAGAACTTATTGAACATATTGGACACTTCCAAAATTAATTCATAAGATCAAAATCAGCGTCCATAGTTTACATTATTATCAGTAAATTCGCTTCTGAATCAAACATATTAAATGTAGGCAGAATTAGGCACTGAAATCAATAGACGCGTTAAGCAAATCACTCGAGCCTCCAAAGTTTCAAGTTTAACCCAATTTCAATATTCTTTGACTATTCCATGTCATTCCCGGACTTTTCTTGAATTTTTCTGAAACACTCTCAAAAATCGTTCGGGTGATTGAAAAAAGGTGAATTTCAGTCACGGAGTTAGCTGGTTCAGTCCGCTCATTCAAGCTTAATTCAGCGAATTTTTTCAGGATCAAACTCTATTTCGACATTTCAGCATTAATTCTCTCTTTGGTTACACTGCATATTCGAATATCTACTTTCCGCAGTAGGGAACTCCTGTTTCTAAAATACCGGCAATAATGCAACGTGGTAGGGGTTCTGGCCCCAGAGCACTTAGATTCCCCTGAATATGGCAGATTAAAATTCCAAATGGGTGCCTCTGGAATTACAATTTTTAAACCGCCATACTTTTGTTGTCATTAAACGTTACGGGGTATATTTTTTTTGTGCTAAGATATTCGGGATAAATTGCTTTTTCCATCGGTATAAATATCTCATCTCGATTAGAAGTGTTTTGAAACCATGTCTCCTTTTCCTATTGGCGTGATTGAATGCGATGTTTATTTATGTAATCCGGTCGAATTTAGTGTACTTTTTACAGTCTGCAGTGATACATTTTGCCTAGCAATAAAAACGGCAACCTTTGATGCGGAGTTCCTATGAATTATGGATCGTCACGTGCATGCACTCTGCCATCCACGAAGCGGTATCCATCAATTCCCTTGTTTAGGAATTAACAACCCGTTGTTTGCCACCCGGGACCCCGCTTCATAAAATGTTGCAAAACATCCAAATGGAAAATTGACAAGTTTTCATGGGTATTTGTTAGAGCAAAAGCCTGTTCTTTTTCCCCCGAGTGGCAGGCAGAAGCAGAAAATCACGTTCTGGAAATCGGATGCAGCCTTTTGGCAAAAATAAGAGGCAGTAAATGAACATGCAAATTAGTTAAGCGCAACTTCCACAACTTGAGACAAAAGTTGAACGAGTTCAGATCATTTGCTGCTGGAAAAATGAATAAATTAAGATCGGAAAAAAATATTCAGAAAAAAGTCCAATTTATGCAGATGTATATTGATTATTTCTAATTTTGCCAAGCCCATCCAGGTAATTCATTTGCACCTTGATTTAACCCAATTGAGCCACATTCACTGCAGATAGATTTCGGTTTAGCCCGACCATCCGAATAAACTCGTAATTATTTCGACTAAATTTCCCAATTCTGCGAACTACCAATTCGTCGTTTTTCTCACAAAAGAGCGTGACTAAATTTTAGTGTTGCCAAATTTCCCCTCGCAAATTTCAGTTTTATACCAGGAGAATCTTGGGTATTTCTTGCTGAGAATGTCACTAATTAGTCTATTGATCTCATGCAAAAATTAGAGAAGTTTTGGACAATAATTGCAAAGGCATATTCTCTTATGGTTACCTGTAACAGTATATGGTAACGTTCACCTTTCCTCTGGCAGAATTGACTCTGAATTGTCGCTGTGTGAAATACAGCGTGAAGGAATGGTAAATTCTACCAATCTTTTTTTTTAGTGTAGGTATAATCAACATCCTCTGCGTGAATTTTTTATGCGGAGATATGCCTGGTGTGTGGCAGAAGTCTTATCCTCAGCTTGTCTAGTGGTCAATCACTGGTGCCCATGGCAATTTTTAACTTGAGCACCCGAATTTATTGCGATAAGCCGGAGCCTAGGGCATGGCACCGCACAGTGGATCCAGTCAATCAGAGAGGTCCGGCAAAATTTGGAAACGTTAAACGCCTATAACTCCGTTTATACAAAACCTTGAGATTCTAAAAGTGATTCCATAGGCTTAGTCGTGAAATTTGCATCTTAGGGCACCCCTTGAAATTTAAAATGTGACGAATTAAACATACAATTTTTCAGTTTTAGTCTGAAATTTCATGTGCGACCTCTCTGATTGACTGGATCCACTGTGAGCCGTGAAGAAGACGAGGTGTTTTATTCCCTGGCCGAGATCGGACTAGATGTAAGTCTTCTAAGTTGCGAAACGATTAAGGCCTCTCGACGGATCCGCATAAAACGCCACTCCGTTTACGATCGTCCAGCCTCCCAACATTTCAAAATCACCGAGAAATTCATAAGCCGAATATTTTCTGCTTTCACCGCCAACAACGCCGCAGGGATCTCGGGCTAAATCGCTCTCTTATTTACCGCCGCCCAACAATGGAATTAGATCCCTGAATTTTCGAATATCAAGTGCTCTCGCCTCGTCGCCGAATCGTGCGCTGGAAATCGCCCGTTTCATCCGCGCTCTGCCGTGTTAAGGGAGAACGCCGTAAGAACATTCGAGAGTTGCCAAATTTCCCTCAATTAAAACCGCATTTTTGAGGAAAGTTATGAATATTTTTAATTGAATTTATCAGGAACTTTAGGTGAAATTATATGCAACATTATCTGAAAAATTAGAAGACAAATATTTATAAGATTACCGGGGAATTTGAGTTTCATAAATGGAAATTTGGCAACGCTTAAAGGTTGATACGGCGTTTTTTCCTGAGCACGGGAGCGGTGGCTGATGATTTTTCGGGGGACGGCATCGGTGGCGTTGGATGCGGAGAGCGCGTCCGGGCGCAGGCCGCGCGCGCGGGCAGGTGAAATACCTGAGGGCCTTCCGTTGTCCGTTCAAATTGATAGCCGCCGCGGTTTTGTTCAGGCCCGAGATTTCGGCCGCTAATTAAGTTTGACTGGCCGCAAAACCTTGGCCGCCCTCGAATTTCTGCCAAAACCACTCAACGCCAACGTAAACTCGGCGTAGATACTCGCTTTTTGCTCAACGCGCTTGTACTGTAGATAATTTGCCGCCACCGAATTTCTGCCGCTCTTGTTCCTCGCCTCTGCCCTCTTGGACGAAACCGCGTATGTCCAATGGTGGCTTTACGGATATCCTGCGAGTTTTGCTGATAACGACGGGTCGCTTATCACCACCCTGCCGCCATTTTTAATCGTCCGTCCGTAAAGAAAGTAACAACGCAACTGCATTCGGGAATGGGTTTTGTCGTTCCTTCGGCTCGATAGACCCACCAGGGCTTGCCAACGTATAGAATTACGCTCTTTTAAGATTAAAAACCGAACGAAAACAAATGGAGAGCTCCGTAAATACCATTTCGACTCGTATAATAAATGTGTTTATCATTTTCTGTTCGGACAGTTAATTAAACGCCCATACCCCAGTGCTCTGGAGAATGACGGTATATTATCCACAAGCGTATTTGAGTTCAAATCAGATTTGATTGCGTCAAGGAAAAAATAGAAATGGAGTCGACCGTATTCCCAATCTTGCCTGATTACGCCGCAAAGCTAAACATACGGTTAAATGTTCGACCAGGACGGACAGTAATTTTGATAGACTGTTCAAGCCTTTTTACTTTATTGGTCTTCCGCATACTTAAAAAAAAACAAAAAACAAAAAACAAAACAAAAGAAAAAACAAATTTAAAATGTACGAGTTACCCAATTTTTTTTTTTTTTAGTTAAGGGTATGTGAGAGCTTCGATAGTACTGGTTTTAGCAAATCAGGTTGGGATTGTTGAAGCAATGGACACTGGGCACTGGGCAGTAGACAAGGTACGAATTTAGGTATTCTGATACTTGTTTTTCAATCTAAATTTTAAGTAGAGCACGATTTGCACTAGAACAGTCACTGAAATCAACTCAAAACTAAGATGTTTATGTCTTCAGTTTACATTGTTTACGGAAAATTTGAATTGCCGGGTTACAGAATTTAGTGGTCCACTCGAACTAAACTGCACACTACAACGGTTTTGACTGGTTTTTTAATTCAGCAATGTTCATTCCGCCGCTTGTGTTATTCAAAGTCTCAACAACATGCAAAAGCTGAGCCAAAGCCTTGAGATTCAGGTTGCCAAATTTTCAGGCAGCATAGAGACTTTTACGGTAATCTGTAGGGCGCAGTTTGACTCAAGTTAACTTTTGTTTTTCCATGAGCGGAAGGTTTCAATGTCTGTGTCAAGAAAAGTGAAATATCTCGAGTAGGAATCAATGTCAGTAATTTTCTTTACACGAATTGGGTTCCAGGGCCGGATTAAGGGACGGGCCACATGGGCTGCGGCCCATGGCGGCAAATCTAGGGGGCGGCAAATTTTGCAATTTTTTTAAATATACACTGGAAAAAAACACACTGGATCTAGAGTCCAGACTCTTGAAAACATTGACAAGAAAAAGGACTCTTGATTCAATCAGATTTAAGCTTAAATCAAAAGGAAATCCGCTCAAAGTAAGAGGCTTGGTTATTGATTTATTCAGCTTAGATCTGATTGAATCAAGAGTATTTTTTCTTGTCGACGTTTTTAAGAGTCTGGAATCTAGATCCAATGTGTTTTTTTTCCAGTGAAGGTATAAAAAAATCGGATTTAGAAGAAAAAAATTACAAACGAGAAAAGGCTACAAAATCTCTCATTTCCTGAGAGTATAGTAATTTCTAATTTTGTCGTCTCTCAGTGATACAAGAGACAGCACCTTTAATTAGTCGAGTTAAGAGAGAAACCAAACACACAATTTGGCCTGGTACGGCGCGACTTAGGGAGAAGTGATGACGAGGACTTGAGATGAAAAGTAGAAGCCCTCGGCGCGGCAATCGGCATGAAACACATATTAGCGCCTACAAGACTGCACGAATACTTCACACATTGCATAAAACACAGTGCGGTTATTGTGGTCAGCGTGAAACGGATAGCGCCTACAAGAATGCATGAATACTTCACGCATTGCGCCAAACACAGAGCGGTTAGCGTGAAACGCATAGCGCCTACAAGACTGCGTGAATACTTCACGCATTGCGCCAAACACGGTGCGGTCGGCGCACATTAAAATCATTAAACCAAATTCTGTGTTTGTTCTTTCATAATGTTTTCGTTCATTTTTTATGAATGGAAGGCCTTGTCCATTATGTCCCTTAGTGATAGGTTTACGAAAATTGACTTTCGCGCAAAGTTCCGTGACCTTTTGCTAGTAGTGTTGACAGGGCTTTCCCAAAAAATGTGTTCAACACGAGTAAACGCGTCTTATGCACCCCTCTCCCGCTGGCACGTCCACATGATGGTTTTTATTGATGTTTCAAAACGAATGAGAAGGGGGCGGCAAAATACAGGCGGCCCATGGGCGGCAAGTAGGAAAATCCGGCCCTGTTGGGTTCTACGTGAAATTTTGGTCAAGAAATATTCCACAGAATGATGAAATTCATACTTTGTCTATTGGTCCAATCCTCAAGATGGGTTTCCTCCCTGGGTCATGAGTCCCCATTCGACGAATTTGAGTGTCTGTTACCGGAAGTAACTTTCGCACATTAGAGAAGGTAGTGTGGGGCCTCTAAAATATAATATCTCCGACCGTCAATTAGACGACACTCGGCTTTTAAGACAGATCACTTTAAAAGCAAACCACGATGTGAAGAATGGTTGTATTTATGCTAAAAGGAACTATGTGCTTAGGTTCTGGTTGCAACATAGTTCCTTTTAACTTAAAACCGTCCAAATGAGACCCGGGGATGAGGGAGAGGGTCTTAGGTGCCTGCCCGTTCTGCCATGCTAAGGAAAAACGCCATATGAACATTCGAGAGTTGCTAAATTTCTCTTGATAAAATATGCACATTTGGAAACATTCATGCATACTTCTCGTTTGAATTTTCAGATATTTTAGATGAAGTTGCGTACAAAATTGTCTAAAAATTTCGGAAAATATTATTCACAATTTTCCCCGTAAATTCCTTTTTCATCGGAGGAAATTTGGCAACATCTGAGGGCTCATACGGCGTTCTTCCTTAGCACGGCAGCGTTTCCCGCGCTTAAATAACACCGGGGGGTAAGAGGGGGGAATTAAATGGGAATCGGAATCATAAATGCCCGGCCGTGGGAAGAGGAGGGGGTCTTTTAGGACGGTCGTCTTAATACTTTTTTGCCGCGGCTGGGAAAGGACTCGAGTACGGAAATAACTCGATGGGAGTCGTAGAGANNNNGGTAAGGGCGGCTTGCGATTCATCCACGTGGAAACTAATTATCGTTAGAGCCGGGAGCTAGACGTAAACACCCCAGCTCTCGACAAAAAAAAAATCGATTTGGGCACGGACCGAACTCCGCGGCAAGGAACGAGGAACAAGCGAGCACTTATACGCTTGGTGACAATCCGCGAATTCGACTACATTTTACGATTAGGAACTAAAATTCTTGCCTCATTTCAAAAACAACTTATACGTTCCCTTAGTCTCCCATGCAGATAGGTGCTTTAATGGATGAGCCAGAAATAATAGCTCGTAATTGTGAAATTGAACGCATCTAACTGAAGGAAACCAGCTCGATTACAATGCTTTCAAAGGCGCGCTTTGTCTACGCCTAAGAACATAACTTTTGATTATTAAATAACTAATAATATAGGCCCTGTCCAAACAAATGCCGTTGAGACGAATTAGTCCCAAGAACTAGGAATTCGAGGAAGAAGGTTTATTTGAGTTACAACAAGTTTCTGGAGCAAGTTCACCCGATGTCCGCAAACCACGTTCATGTGCACAAGGCCTTATAATTTCTAGGCAAAAAAAAAGAACTATTTGACAGTCTATAAATTTTTGCAAGTTCACATCACGTCAAGTTTTATTCATTTTCTTTTATTTATTTATTTTATTCAAAAGTATCTAACCATGAGAGCGAATCGCGGAATAGCCATCGTGTAAAGTCCAAAATAATTTAGACTAAAATATCCGTGAATCACCAAAAAAGTTACTTTAAACGACTTCTTAGTCCTACTTAATTCCGTCCTGGATGCAGGCTTTCTGCCTCCGAAGTTGGTCCTGCTTTATTTTTTAAATTCCAGTCTTTCGTTAGTCGGTAGTCTTTCTCCAGTTAAGTATCGTTGAAAACGATAATTTTGTATGCATTTGTTACAATTTGACTGTGAGGTTGCCTACTTCCTTTCTTTTAATGTGTCATTATTTAGTGTATCATGAGGAATTGCATCTATCACAACTGCAAGAGACAACATTGCATCCATAATTAAAGTTCAGAAATTTCATCAGAAAAGTGTCACCTTCTTGTGGGCTGAAACAGGAAATTCAAAATTGCACTCAGATACATTCGGGAGCTTCGTAGTGTTATTATACCTGGAACTACTGGAACTAAAGTTTAGTTTGAAATTCGTCGCCCGAAAACACATCTTGAGAACCGGATATTTGTAACTAATTACAGAACTAAAATATGCTTTTGATGAGCCTGTTTCCTTTCTCAAAGTCTGACTCAAAGTTTTGCTTCACCGGTGGATACGGATACATTCGAGCTGAGGCAATAGCGCTGGCACTGACTCGACCTGATATTCGGAGTTTCCAACGCATAAAAGTTTCCTCATTATAAAGTTATTTCACCACGAAAAAAAAAAATCCTCGTTATATCCCGAAAGGGTTGAAAAGTTTTGCCATGAGCCGGTCGCAGTCAGAGGCGATCAGGCGCGACCTTCTTTCTTTCGTGGTAAGGAGAAACATCGTATGAACTTTCAAATGTTGCCAAATTCCCCTTTATATATAATGATTTCTGGAAGATATTTATATGCATATTTTACCGTGAAATTTTCAGATGTTTTGGATTAAATTGCGAATACCATTCTCTGAAAAATTCTAAGGAAAATATTCACAGGTTTTCCTAAAAATTCGTAGTTTATCAGAGGCGATTTGGCAACGTCTGAAGGCTCATACGGCGTTTTTCCTTAGCAAGGCAGTACGGTGCTCTTCGTTTCTCTCCGGATCCATTCATGACGTCGCTCCCCTGACGCAAGGGCGTATCTCAATTTCTACATGAGTTCCAGAATAAACGGATTATATGTAAAACAGAGCTCACGTGAAGGTTGAGATACACCCTCAGGTTAGGGTAGCAACGATAAGAGCCACGCCAAGCCTCCGCGGACACTTATTACTGGACTTCTTTTATAAGGAGAGGATGGACACAGGCTCCATTTGTCTTTCCCTGAAGAAAGAACGGAACCATATTTCAACAATA
Source organism: Bemisia tabaci (assembly GCF_001854935.1). Taxonomy (NCBI): domain Eukaryota; kingdom Metazoa; phylum Arthropoda; class Insecta; order Hemiptera; family Aleyrodidae; genus Bemisia; species Bemisia tabaci. The sequence continues at coordinate 201,659 of NW_017547207.1, read as the reverse complement.
CCAAATTTCTTCCCGTCAATAGCATTTTTACGAGGATTCCTAATAGAAAATCTCATGTGATTTCTTCTGATCTCATGCAAAAGTCAGACTTCTTTTGGACAGAAATTGCACAGGTATACATGATTCTTGTAGAAAAATGATTTGTTTGAGTAAATTTGGCAACCTTGGAATGGAGTTAAGTTCCTTTATGCCGGAAACGACGCATTGAAATCGTTCCAGACTCAAAAATCGCGACGTGTCGTTTTTACAGCCCTCTAAATGATTGGTATTTATTTTTCTTCTGAATTTTGGGGAAGTTTGTAAACAAAAACCTCTTGAAAAATTACCATCTCTTAACTTTTTAGCAGGGCATTCACTTATGGCTAGAATAATACCGAAATCTCAAGTTAAAGAGGTATTTTACGGGGTCATGGATCATTCAGGGTGAAAACTCGGTTCCTGCCAAGTATGCCCCATTAATCTGAGATTTCGATGTTTGTGAGGCAAATTCGCCGCTGACAATTAATTATGCGGTGTGCCAGTTTTTATATGAGTTTTGGTCATTTACCATCTCTAAAATTAGGAAAATATGTCTATTTTCTCGGAAATTAGGGGAGGGGGTACAGCATCGACTGGGAGATATGTTTGGAATAAATTTTACAGGTAGAGGAAAAAAGTGTTACTTTTACCTATAAATCACGTTTTTGCTTGCTGGCTGCTGGCGATATACAACCGATGGACCTTCCATCAATGTGATACTGATATTCCTGGCTTATTTTTAAAAAATTTCAAATTTTATTCGTTTCCCTGTACAGAATAATGCTTTCGTGGTAGAGCCAGAGATTGTGGTTCCCTATCGCAAAACGTGGTCCAACTGTGACTACGACTGAAGGTCATAGAACTGTCTCTCAGTTGGTGATTGAGATCAATTTCCAAAAATAATCTATTAGCCATTCCAATGGCCAAGAGCCGTACAGCCGTGCTAAGGAAGAACATCGTATGAACAGCCTAGAGTTGCCAAATCTTCTCCAATGAAATATTCAATTTTTATAAGGTTGTGAGTATTTCCTCTTGAAATGTTCGGATAAGTTAGATCTAATTTATTACGAATACAATTCTGTGAGAAATTGGAGGAAAATTTTCCAAGGGTCTCCCGGTAAATCACTGGAAAAAAGTCGATTTGATCTAGAGTACAGACATTAATAACATTGACAAAAGAAAATACTCTTGATTCAATCGGATTTTTCCTTAAATCGAAGAACCGAACCTCCTGATTTAGGCCGATATCCGTTTGATTCAAGCAAAAAGTCCGTTTGAATCAAAAGTGTTTTTTCTTGTCAATGTTTTTAAGAGTCTAGATTCCAGATCCAAGCGACTTTTCCTCCAGTGATTCGCATTTCATCGAAGGGAATTCGCGTATGTCTGAAGGCTCATACGGCGTTGTTTCTTAGGATGGCGCCTGTGAGATGTTAGCGGGCGAGTGCGCGGTGCGGACATTTAACACGATTAGAGGGTAATTAATTAGCGGTCCCAAGCGTGTGGGTGGTGCGGGTAGGGGTGGGGGGGGGGGTGAGAACCGGGACCCGTGCCGTTGTGACTGTGTGCGCCACGTTACGTCGCGATACCGAAGCGCGCCGTCACTTCCATTCGTCGCAGCCACTTATCTCCCGGACAAATGTTTGTCTACCCCCATCCAACACCCCCTCCCCTCCCCTCACCGCTTTCCCACCCCCCGCGACCGCGGCCCTGCCTGGGTAGAATCGCCTAACGCTCACCCAACTCCTCAGCTGCTTCGGTTGTTTTTGTTTCGCTTAGAAAAACAGCCGCGTAGGCCAACGAAAAATCCCTCACCCTCTTTGCAAATATAACCACCGTCTCCACATTGAGATTTTTTCGACCAGTATTTGATACCACCCGCGCCGGAAAAAAAAAACACCTTCGAAAACAACGGCTCAACAAGCTGAACCACTAAAGAAGTAACAATTTTCTGATGGGACAATCATGAAATACGTGACAGGAGAGCGGGAAGGCTATAGCCTGCGTTACGGCTACGTTACATAGGGGAGCGGACGCGTTTAGGGCTGCGTCACGGATCGCTAGAATGGGCGTGCAGTGCCGAATTTTTGAAAACATAAGTCAAGAAATTTACGCAAGACGGCAATTTCCCTTCCAAAATTCATCATGAAACGATGTTCTTGGGCAGCGAGGGGTAGAACGAAGCGATGCGTATATTTTTAGGGGGGTGAAAACCTGTTTTCCAGTGCGCGTCGAGGGGAGGGGCTGAAGTTAAAAACAAATCCTATGTTTAACATTACGTATCACAAAAACGAAAGAAAAAAAAATAGATGCTCAATTGGGTCCTTTCTGAGAGGTGACGAAGGGGAGAGCCAAATAAAATGTTGGCGAGAGGGAGTTCTACAATAAATGAGAGAGCCAACTCCCAGAAAGATTACGGAAGGATAGGGTATACGCTGCAGCAACTAAGTGTCGCACAGCACCAGTGAACGCTCTGAATACGACTATTTTATACGTATTTTATGAACGGCTCCTCGATAATTTGTGAATACATACCTTTTACTCGGGAAAAATCCGTAAAAAGTTTCAAGCCATCGCTCTACTTAGTTTCCTTGCCAGTGCGAGAAATGTTATGGGGATCACTCCTTCTTTCTCAACAAAAATAATGTGACTAATGTGAGTATGAGGCAAACGAATGTTATCGCTAAAACAAGAAAAACATCGGCGGACTTCCCATCCCCCCCCGGGGGGGGGGGGCATGACGGTTAGTTTGACGGCGTGCGATGGTGATGTTGGCGGTCGAGGGGTTGGGGGTGCGGTTGGGCGTTGGGCCGATCTGTGCTCTCTCCATGCTCACTTCTTGCTGCCCGGCCATCGATTTTCGCTCACTGCCCTCTTTTCGTCCCGATTGCAATTTTCCGTCTACTTAGAGTGATTCGCTCTCCACTCTAATTTAAAACTTTCCCTTCCCCGCTTTTGACTTCTGCCTCTCCGCCCACCACC
>NW_017547207.1:177535-198604 GCF_001854935.1 Bemisia tabaci | reverse complement strand
CCCCCCCCCCTCCCGGCGCCCCCGACTTAACAATTTTGGATTCTCCTAGAGAGGATCGCAAATTGAATCGCAAGTGCCTATTGGGTTCATTTTCCGGCCGTGGTACTTATTTAAGGATAATTTTTTTGTTTCATTACACACAATTTGTAATGCAAATGTGATAGATTACAAGGAAGCATTATTAGATCACGCAGGTCTTTAATCTTAAGGAATCAAGGAAAACCAAGGTTAGGCAGGAGTATTGTCCAGCCTTACAATTTTTAGGAAATCTCGCTGTTTTATCTCGAAATTTGTTTTTTAATTCAAAATACATCATCATTCCAATCTCAAAAGACTGCGCTAATAATATCTCCTGAAACTAATTTTAATGAGAAATCTTGCCCAACAAGGAAATTGGACAGTCAAAGAACGTCAAAGAAGTCTATACGAACTACAGAATTTATTACTGCATAAATCAAGAAATTAATTAATACAATACTTGTGTAAACTATTTCGATTGTGTTTAATAATCTCTGTGGATAGCGAAGTGTCGGCATGGTCTTGATTTCTTTCCGTATTGAAATTTGAAATTGGAGAAAAAGAGGGAAAGACCGCGGCGAAACTGATAATTTACCAGGAGTTAAATCAAAATAAATCAGAATCGAAAAAGCGCCGCCTTTGACAGTTTATTTGACAAGACCAACAGTGTTTTCGTCTGTTTGCGCTTTTGAACGAAATTCGCAAAAGTAGATGAACTGAAGCTCAATTTGGATCGCGCATCCGACTGAAAAGCGAATGTGAATTTCCACGTTACTCCTCTTTCACAAATAAAATCATGTTTTTTAGGGCTCATGCAGAAATTGAGGTACGCCCTTAAGTCGTTGGTGCGACGAAATTTGCATGATCGGAAAAACAACGCGGCGCCGCGGCGCACAGTGCGGCATCCTGATGGACGATGCGGACAAAAATCCCTAAAAGACACTTAACTTTAAATCATGAATACAGTGGCACCTAATAGGACAACGCTTTGGCACTATCAAAGTAAAACACTCGAGGAATAAGAAAATAATATATCCTGGGATTTTTTGCGTATTTTTGGAGAAAAGTTCATTTGAAGTTGGCAACCTCAAATTAGCCCTTTGTTGACAATGTAAAAGCAACGTGTAACACCCAAACTTTAAACTACAATTACCTCTGATAGTCGCAAAAAGTCACAAGATCTTTTTGGTAGAATTGAAGTCGGATATGTGAGGATTAAGGAAGTGTCACCCACCCAAAGCATTCCTTGGTAAAAATTGGCAGTAGAATGTATGTTCCAAAATACTAAAGACCTAAAGCTGGCTATAAGATTTCCAATAGCTTCTGTAGCCGGATGTACAATTTCTTATAGTCTTTTATAGCCGATGGCGATTAAGCAATAGCCAGACAATGAAGTTTCTGCTAAACGTTACTAAATACGGATACTAGGACTTAGTTTTTGGACTACTGCTCTCTTTTTGTGCCGTAGTATCTTGATCTATTTTGCGAGGGAAGGAATGGATTGGGAGGATGGGGGAGGATGAATGGAATCTTTTGAAGGATGCCTGGCATCCTTAATATGTTGGAGCGCCTTCAATTTCTTATGGTACTGTGCAATACCTCTGGTATGAAATAGTTGCTTCAGACGCCGTGGCACGCTGCGGCGAGGATAGGCGGGCAGAGAGCGCGAAACGCGCATTGGCGCCTACAAACCTAACAGGGATACTTCACGCATCGCGCAGTGCGTGAAGTATCCCTGTTAGGTTTGTAGGCGCCAGTGCGTCGCCGTCGCCGCTCCGCTCTGTGTTGGGCTCCAATTTATAATCTCGCGGAGTCAGCGTTTTTCAACCCATGATTTTAAAATGTTTGCACATCCTGTATGGATTATTCTTATTTTAATTGATGAAAAACAAATATGTCTTAAAGGAAAATATAATGTGTGTTTTGTAAATATTATGGTGAATCCGTATCAAACTTAATGATTTCCAAAGCACACGAATTTCTACACAATTTCTTATAGCCTTTTATAGCCAATGGCGATAAAGTGTAAAGCCCGGCGATAGGAACTATAGCCCGTCTGTATACTTTTTTATAGCTTCGTATACAGCGCGGCTATATGATTTGCTCCGCTTTCTACAGTCAGCTATATGATTTTCAATAGCCATCTTCAGTCGGCTATAAGAACTCCTATGGTATTTTGAAACGCAGCTCCTATCGCCAATTTTTACCAGGGTTTTGCGTTTCAAGCGAGAAATCTTCATTTGAAGTTGATGTCTTTTTTCCGTGTATTTCTTATGGACCAGTGATTCGCCCCACTTTTCGCCCACTTTCTACCCAAATTTAAAGTAGTTTTGAGCGAAAATTTTGAAAATGAAGTATCATTGTGAGTCAGTAATATATTTAAGATGACAAACTCAAAAAAAAATATTCACATGTAGAGTTGTAAATTTTTCATTTTTGTCCACAGAGGGCCGCACTGTGTGGCGTGAAGGGACTCTCAAAAATGTCGTTTGCATTTTTGAGTGAAAATAATGGTGGCATCCGATCGGAAAAATACGCGCGAGAATAAATATGGAATGAGGAAAGTGTAAACAAGCGGAAGGATCCAATAATCTCCGGGCAGAGAACCAGCATCCAGCATGCACGCGGATCCAAAATAAATCGACGTTCAATATTGTCACTTCCCTCTCTGTAAATGTTAAATGTCACCTCGCCAAATGGACATCCGGAAACGGTTGAAATGATTCAGAGAATATAAGACGCTCGTGTCAAGAACCCTTCATTTCTATCATTCCGCCATGTTTCCCTTATTTTCTCCCTGACTCCTGAAGCTGAAGCATAGGGTTTCACGTGCGTTTTTGGAAGAGATAACTATTCCAACTTCCCGGTATGTTTGTTGCCTATGCAGTAAAATTGAAGGCGAACCTAATGTGGGCAGATATCTACCAACACCGCTGTGTTAAGGAAAAACGCCGTATGAACATTCGAGAGTCGCCAAATTTCTTCCGATATAATGTGTATTTTCAAGGAAAATTATGGATAATTTTCCTTGAAATTTCCAGGAACTTTGGATGAAATTGCAAATAAAATCATCTGAAAAATTGAAAGGAAAATATTCATGAGTTTACCAGGGAATTCGTGTTTTTTTCAAAGGAAATAGCAACACCTGAAGATTCATACGGTGTTTTCCCTTAGCACGCACAATAGCTCATCGACGGTGAAACTACCAGATCACGTATCTCGATTTGCGTCGTTGCAGACTTCCTATCATACTTTATTTTTTATATGGAAAACCACTCATCGTCATTTCTTGAAAACTTTCTAGATTCTTTTTTCTGCGCAAAGAAAATTCTGCAAAAACTTGAGGGAAAAATGTTGAATTTTTTCTCCTTCAAAAAATAAAATATGATCTGAGATTTTTAAACACTGCAAACGAGATCTGTAGTCCGGTAGCTTCACCGTCGTCGTCACACGCTTTTTCTATTGGCTTTATCGAAGTTTATGGAGCAAGGTATGTCTGTGCTTTTTAGAATAGATAGCTATTCGCGCCTTCCTGTATGTTTGTTGCCTATACGCCGTAACTGAAGGCGGACCTGAAGTTGAAGATATCTGCCAATGTGTTCACGCGTTCTTGATTGACTTAAGCGAAATTTTTGGAGCGAGGCACATGCGTCCTTTCTATCCTGACTTTTTCGCTGTAAAAACTTTGAAACAGTAGAATTTAACGAAAAACGTAATGATATTTAGGAAAGAGAATTGTCCAAACACACGCAAAAAAAAAAAAAAAACCCACAAAAGTAGTTCAATTATAAGGAATAGGCGATAGAAGACAAATTGGAAGGATTTTTCGAGCTATAGAGTAAAACCATATTGCCTTTATCTTCTCTTAATGGCTTTTATGAGAAAGCGCAGTCTCGTAGCTTCTTCGTGCGAGATAGGTAGTCGTAAGGAGAAAGCATCTTTTTTTACTTCTTAATTTATATCAGTCGAGCTTCCCAGAGACAAAGTAGGCTCAACTCTTAAATGGTTGTATAGTTTGCACAGTAATGTGCCAGTATGGCAGAATTATCATGGAAAAGTTATCTGCGGATGTTGGCTTGAAGCGAGTCGCTGCGGCACGGCACGGTACGGCATGGAGAGAGTTGGGTAACGGCCGGTGGCGTTCTGCGACAAAAGTTGGGTTATTCGTCACTAACCGTGAAATGATGATTCGACCGTCGCCGCGCCGCGCCGCAACACAGCCCTACGACCCCGCGCCCCTCCCAGGGTCCTCCAAGTCTCCAATGCGCCAAAACTTCCCGCTAAGTTCGCAAGACGACGCTTCAACATGGATGTCAAGTCACCCTTGTCACCCAACAGAACAGTAATGCCCAAAATTTGAACCACCGAATTTTCAGAAATTCAGTTTCCGACAGAAAACTAGGTGAATAAAACATCGAGAAAGCTATAACGCCTTCATTTTTCGTATAAGCAACACGGACAACCTTTGAACACGAATAGTTGCATCAAGGCGCTATAATCGCATCTTAATCGAGCGGATTTTTGAGGGTTTGCGGTTACGCGAATTTTGGGTATAGGCGTCGCGTCGTTTCACGCGAAGCAAAAAAAAGGCGGCATTTTTTCGTGGAAGAGGAGCGTCATTTACTGGACAATAACTGGACCAAGTTCCCGATATAGCGACAATAAGGTTGACGGAGTGCTCAGCGCGTTTGGCTCTGGGTCAACAGGTCCCGTGGTCCTGAGTTTCAATCCCAGTGCTAACCGCAACTTTTCACGGATTGGACGGAGGAGCCTTCCGAAACAATTTCTCCTCGGCCGGAATAAGGAAAATTTGAAAAGCCAATAGCATGACTACTATTGACCTTCGGTATCCCTCGTATTTTCTGGCGGTCGTAGGTTTCAAAGAAAGAAAAAAATTAAAATCCCTAATTTTAACTTCCTTTTGCAATTAGGAATGATTTTCTGGCTCAGCCCCGCATAGGGAAATGAACGACACTTACGTTGTTTCGAAAATGAGCCCGGAACATTACTACCTTTTCTCAAAATGTCGTCTATTTGGTTTGGACTATATTTTGCAATTGGAAGCTAAAATTCGTAAATGCACTTGTGTGCGTAGGAAAATGTATGGTGCATACGTCGTTTCTATATCGAGCCAAAATGTGTGGCTCCTAATCTGAAAATGTAGTCCATTTTAGGTTTCCCGTCTGGGGTAGAAAGGGAATATCTAGGAAAGATAAGAAATTTGGCACGGGTTGGCGGTGCGAAAGAAGCATCGGTTGGCCAATTAAAGGCTACTTAGGTGAAGGAAGCCTGGCAAAGTTTACGATGGAGAACTAAAAGTCTACTTTTCCGATAGGTGATCAGCTCGGGCGGCCTGGCAGCGCGCGTGCGGCTAAGACCTGGTGAAGTGCTGAGCCGAACATTTATTAGCTCAAGCTTCAATTCCTCTATTCCGCTCGCCGTCGTTGAGCAACTACTCCTCCAACTTTTACTGTTTTTCCGCTCTTCTCAAAGCTCACTCCTTGTTGGAGCTTTAACGATCCTTTCTCTCCGCTGACTTTGAGCACCGGAGCTTTCGCCCCGTACCGGATATTTTCCCAGCTCAACTTTCAGGCTATTTCCCATTTTTGCCCTAGCCTTTAACGGTCCCCTCCATCGACTCATATCATGATCGCCAGTTTAGTTTTAAGTGTATTCAAGTATGTGGGACAGATAACTTGAGATAAAATACAATTGGACCGCATTTAGCAGAAAGTAACCGAGCCACATCAGATGTTGCCAAATCTGAACTGGGGAATTCAATTTTTTACAAGAGGACGCTTATGCGGATTCTTTTGAAAAGAAGGAATTTATTTCATACTATGCAAAAAATTTGCTGATACCGGCACAAAAAAACCGCACAACCGTTTTAATGTAAAACATCAAATTTCCCAATTGACAATAGCTGGTGTGGCTTGGTATATTTCTGCTTAAAGTGGTCCAATCCTATCTGTGATTGCACATTAATCTGGAGCTGTAACTCAATATTTTTATTTTTCCTTTGTTTCAGGTGAGTTGAAGATCAAAGCTATGTTCAAGCAAGTTGCATCATCCTCGATGGGTTTCATGCTGACCGCCGTAAATCAAGTAATAAGTTAAAGTTATTAGAAAAGCTGTTTGCACATTTTTCACTTGTTCGAGGTATTTAGAAAAAAACACTCGACGATCATTCATATTGTTCCCAAATTCACCCTCAACGAGTCTGTGACCCTTTATCTTTACAAATTATTTCGTGCGACACACACAAGATACACTCTTCAAGTATATCATGATCGCTATCGAAACTCTCAGTTGCAGGCTTTTGACGCCAACGACTGCCTTGCTCAGGAAAAACGCTGCAAGGGCCTTCAGACGTTGCCAAATTTCCTTACTAAATATAATTTTTCAGGAACGCATCCGGTTATTCAGATAGTGTTTTTTCCATTTATCTCCAGGTCATTTGAAAATTTCAATGAGAAGTATTCATAACTTTTTTGAAAAATGCATGTTTTATACGGGAATTTTTGGCAACGTCCAGCAGTTCCTACGACATTTTTCCTTAGCACGGTAGTAGAGGCACAAGACGAAGAATTCGAGAGCGTGCAGGGGACAAGCTCCAATGACGTCAACGGCTGAATCCCTCTCAGTGTGCAGTTCCAATCGCTGTCGTTGATTCGAAGGGATGCGAGAGGGGCGATGGAGGGGGGTGCAAATATGGGGCCCCAGAACATAGGGCGGTCATCTCGTAAATTAAGGAGCGTGTTGGTGGCTGGGCCGGGGGCCGGGGGGCCCGGGGGGGGCCGCTCCTGTGCGATCACGTCGACGTGAAATTGGACAGTGACTGATAAGATAATGCCAGGTGCACCAATGCTTGTATCTCCACCCCCACCCCTCTCCCGCCGCCCCCTTTACGCAGCAACGCTCCCTTCAGGGTTTCAACCGCAGATGCAACCGAAAACTTCCCTCGGAACAGGGTAAAAATGAAATCGCTCATTTAACAATTTTCTAGTCAAAAAAAGTATTTTAACCACCCCCGCGGTTAAATTAGTTTTCCACTTTTGTAAAATGTACGTTTGGAAAATGTCGGACATATTTCTTTTACAATTTAATTGTCAAATAAGCAATCCATTTTTTTTGGCGCGAACCTGGGAATTTACGGCTGAAAACCTTCGCAAAGCTTCCTCAACTTAACTGCAAAGCTAATCTGAATCGATTTCTGTAAGAAGGGGTGTAAATCCAAAAACTCATGAGCCCTGGCGTTCGTTGATCACGCTGAGCGCTAGGGCTCATGAGTTTTTGGATTTACGCCCGTCTAACAGAGACAGATTAATTTCGTGTCGCCGGCTCATTGGACCAGCGCACAAGCTACGGATTTAATCAATCTCATACATGATTCTTCACCAAAATTCCGCGTAAATCATGATTCGCGCAACGAAAATTACTGAAATTAACTCTTAAACAAGATGATAACGCTCTCGGATGCATGAATTCACCCTTCTCGCTCATGGAAAAAACTGTCACCTACTTAAGTTAAATACCACATTAAACGTAACTTAGACGGTCTCTGATATCAAAATATGCCAACCATTTTGAACAGCACTGGATGGAAAATAAGGAACAATGATCGATCAAGAAGCCTGCCAAAAATGTTGAGCGCATTTGTGTGCCATAAGACAATTGTTTTTCTTGTGAGCGGCAATTTAAATTTCCCGTAACCAATTTAAAGTAATAACGTTCGTATTTCAGCAATAAGAGATAATGTAAGTAATTTTCGTCGCGCGAATCTTGTTCTATGTAAAATGTTGGTCGATAAACGCGTATAAGAATTCTTAAATTTGCACCTTATCTACCCGTCCATTTAACTTTCATAGACTCATAGAAATAGTAGTTTCTTATCGCAATATTCACCCCAATTTTGCTTTTAATTCCATTAAAAAATCTATTTTTCCATGGAAACTGGTGGGAGTGGTGGACGCGCGAAAGGGACTCGTAGTCAGCTGTACTGAAGAAGAACGTCGTGCCGTTGCCTAATTTCCTTCTACTAATCACGCATTTCCAGAAAAAAATCCCTCCCGATTTTTTAGAGGATTTCGTTCGTATTTCGCTCTTAAAACTTTTCAAGGAACATATTCATATACTTCTTCAAAAATAAATATTTTCCGAGAGGAATTTTGGCAGCATTCGAACGCTCACCCTGCGTTTTTACTTAGCACCGCAGTGGCATTCTAGCACTCCCTCTAGCTTTACGGAATATGCCCCGACAAATTCAGAAATTAATATGAAACGAGAAAAATGAAAAAGAAATATCGACACCGCGATTCGTCATCTCTCTGAAATAAGAGCGTATCGCGATCTTGGCATGAGCCCTAGATAGCATGGATTTATTCGTGAGAGGGGGCTCACGTTCAAATAGAAATGAGGCGTTAGGTGAGAGGGGCCGCGGATTGAATGATGACGTGGAGGCGCGCATGACGGAGTTGTCATTCTTATCGGGTCGAACGGTCCATTGAATGACGTCTTGACGCGTAGCCGCGTGCGGGCTCGTATCGGAGACTTTGAAAAGTTCAAGGGTCAAGTATCGATGAAGTGCCAAACGTAGGGATCGGCCAGGGCGTCGCGTCGGGGCGTCGCCAAGGGATCCCGTCTCATTTTTGCAACGAGAGCACAACAACAAACAAAACAAGGGCCAGGATGCTCCATAAATTTGCATCTCGGCTTGATAAAGTTTCACTCGGAGCGAGGCCGAGCCAGGCCCGATGATTAAAAATCCCGCGAAAGTTTATGTGCATATTTCAAGCTGGATCGGCGCGGCCGGCGTCGCGCGCGTCGTCACCGCCGCCGGCACCGGTGCACCGCGCGCCGCGCCGCGACGCCGAGCGCCGCCCCGGCCTCGTGCAATTTCAGACTCATTTTTTTATGCGCAAATGTAGTTATTCCGCCAGGCTCCAACACTCACTCGTGCGTTATAAAGTGAGGATAATGCGGCTTGCCCAGGATCATAGCGTGGAAATTGATATCGTTAACAGATGAAGGCAATTTAGTCGCCGGAGTCCGCGGCTTCTATCCTCAGTTGACGCCGCTTCAATCCACCACAAGATGCTCTCTTTAAAAAAAAAAAAGAAAAAAAAAAACTTTAGAAAAAGTAAATATCGATGACTAAAGTGCGAAACCACGTTTCTCTAACAAGGTATTTCCAAATTTCCATCCCCTATTTTATTTTTCGAAGAGAAAGAAGGCATTATAGCTCGAAATTTGTACAGAAGAATCTGCTAAAACGGAAGAAAGAGCGAGATAGTTCTATAGATTCTGTTGACTTGTCTTCCAAAAAAGAATTAAGGTATGGCAAGGAGTAGCATGCAAAGCAGCAAATGGAGGTACGTGGTTTCGCACTTTGGTCATCGGCATGTAAACTGATGGGGTAAAATCTCCAAAAGTAGGGAGATGAATGGACAACAGGGCTCATGTGAAAATAGACACGCCAGTCAGTATGTCAGAAGAAAATTTGCAACTTACTCTTTTCAAAATTCTACCCCACTAATTTATCCCCCAAAAAACTACTAGGTACCTTTCTCTTACACTTTTTCCAGAAAACGCACAAAGTTTTCGTATAAGGGAAGGAATTTCGAGATTATTGTCATGAATTTACAGTAAAAACCGTGCAAGTATGCAATTTTTATATGTAATTTATAGTACCACATTTCTACTAAATCATATTTCTTCGTCTATCAGCTCAGTCCTGCAGAATCCCACTAATCCGAAAGTATATTTCCTCCACGAAGAGCTATCCTTATAAGAGTTCAAAAAGCGTGTCAGGTGAGGAGGCTGAAGGTACTAACGTCTTCGTGTAATGGAAACTTGACGTGCGACCTCCCATAACGCGTTGATACAACTATTCGTACTCTGAGGATGTCCAAATTACATACTCAGGAAAATGCAGGCGTTTTATCTTTTTTTCCTACCAGCGAACAAAACGACACGACGAGGGGCGGATATTTGGACGTGACAACTTAAGACTGGAACAACAAACCATGATATTTATCTCGGCGGAAGGGGAGGGGGGGTATTAACATTCTTGAGGAGTAATCTTGTTTGCAGGACCATTTACGTGATAAATTTGATTAAATAATTGTACTAATTTTTCTTTTCATACCGTTCTAATACGTGGAACCTCAAGACTGCTTTACATGTAAGCCAGCAATGATGGAACTACCGAACCTCATTTATTGTTTTGCGACGTTGCAGTTTTCCTGTGAAATTCCTGAATTGCGACTCTCCATTTCACAAAATTCTCGGTATTTTTCTTCGTGCTCTCAAGAATATTCTCTAATAGTTTCGTACAATGTGGTTTTCTTCATATTTTTCTCAATCTCTCAATCAGTGATGTCTAAAATAGGGAGAGAAAGTGTGAAAAACTACTATCTAAATCCGTGTTTTTGAAGTTTTACTGTCGATTTACACTTATTTGCTAAGAAAAAGCAGAGTATCTACCCCAAAAACGTTTTCAATGAGAACAGATATTAACGATGGCTCGGCATAACAAATGAAGAAGTACTATCCTTGCAGTGTATTTATTTTGGAATAAAACCTTGTTTTCCCAAGTAGAATAAAAAACAATTTTGAATGAGCCCCCGGTGTTTTTTCAAGGAAGGAGCTTCTAAAAATTGGGGAAAATCGACGATATTACATGAAAATGAGAAAATTCAAGAGATCGAAACACCATGCTCGAAACTGGTAAAATACAATTTTAAGATGAAACAACTGAAGATAATGACGCATTATCCCTGGATAAATTGTACTGTTTCTGGTAGGAGTATCATATTAACCCTCTATATAAGTTAAATTACAGGATAAAAAAGAGGAAGAGAACCGAGTGCATGAGTGTATTAAGAAGGAGGGATGAGAAGAGGTGGTGCGAACGTCATCTTCGCATCAGGGGAAAGATCATATCATCATCGGAAGCGAGATACGTAATAGGCGTTGCCTATTCTCCACCGAAATTCAGGATTTGTCCATAGCTGGCGACAGAAAATAGGGTAATTTGACAAGGGCGCACAGCACGGTGGCCGTAACCGTAAGTCGGCGGGTGATGGATGGTGGAAGACGCGCGCCACCCTGCCTCAACCGCAACCAACTTATCAGCGAGTCGACGAAGAAACGCACACCCCCGCGGCTTTTACATTGCAGTTAGGTGGTTCTTGCTTATCGCTAGCCCGACTCGTTTATTTAGTTTTTTGTCTCGGGGTTTTTTAATCGGACACACGCTCGTCCGGACCGGAATCAGCCTCGCTCTTGGGCCCATTCGCCCCATTAATCTTCGGCCACTCGATTTGCTCGATACCCGATGTCGTCGTTTGGTCGACAGAAGGACGTATCTGCACATACAGATGAGTCCGAGAAAGCCTTGAATTTTATGGACGACAGGTCTCATCGCCAAGTGGAGTTACTTCAGTTTGTCACGAATTGATCGGTGGCATAAGGTTACCGAGTTTCCTTTCTCATGGGTCTTGAGATGTAAATGTTTTTGTGAAATTCAAGGCTCATTGAGTGATTCACTTATTAGGTTTTAGCATCTACACATTGGATTCGGCTCGTAAGTGGAGGACAAGGCCCGATCTCAAGTTGTGAGAGGATCCCTTCTGTGTCCCATGTCCAACTTCATTGATTCTAAAATGAAGATTCAAAGAGTTAAGATTTTAACTCTCGGCTCATCATGGCGGAGCACAGAACCCTCGAATCTGACACAACTCGGGCCCAGGCGTAAAACCGTTTCCACCGCTTGATTTTCTGAAATAAAACAAAATCAATGGGGTTTTTGAGTGTTTCATGCGTCAGAAAAAAATGCAATTCAAGACCCATATTAGAAGTAGTTGCATCTAGACAACTCTTCTCTTTCTCAAGACTATTAGTTTAACATTGTGATCAGGGAAATATTAATGAGCTCCTATAAGAATTTCTTCCATGATGACTTTAAAGTTTCCATGCACTAAAATTTCTTGTAAAAAATCGATTCTAGGTGAAGCCTTTCGGTCAAGTCTCCAGGTGATGCTTCTCTGTACATCTACTTAAAATTCTTACATTTAAGACAAATCCGGTTTTGTCAACGAACCATAAGGTGCTTCTCGCCAAATTCGTCTTTTTCCAGACAAAATAACGTGACTAAATTTTGATGATGCACAATATCCAGTAGGAAAATGGATTTTCACCAGAAAACTGTCGGGCGGTTTTAATTAAAAATCCCGCTAATTTTTTTGTCATTACACGTAAAACTTACCTTAATATTTAAACATCGATTGAGCCGTCAAATTCCTGTTAAAAAATTGAACTTCTTGAGCCAAATTTTCAATCATGAAATGAATAACAATGAATTCCCTCCGCATGAATAACAATGCATTGTACACCTGAATAAGACAATTGAATCGGTAATCCTCGATTGTAACAAGAACCGCATTTCCAAGAAACAAGCACTTTCTTCACAGAGACAGAAGCACAAGAGAATTTCAGTGTTGTTAGGATTGTACAATGTACATTCTTCGCAAAAAATTACTGAAATCATGCAAAAAATTAAATTCATAAAGGCAATTTTTGTCTGGAATTCATAGTTTATCGGGGGTAGAGATAAGACCTGTTTAGATGATCAGTGTTTATTTGCAACATGAAACAAGTTGCACAATCTTAGCGACAATGGAATGCTCTTGGTTCCTTTTTGCAAAGTGCAATCCAATTGTCCTTAATAATGCCGGCAATATCACGGCGTTGACGTAGAGCCAAATACGCGAGTGCGCGATAAAATGGCGTCAGAGCGATGAGCGAATTAAGGCCCACCGGCCATGGCCGTAACTCGGCTGCGGCCTCGGATCCCAAGACGATTTCGATTTCCCGCACCCCGTTCGTAATGGCGCCTCAATCATGGGAAAATTGAACTCGGGGGCTAGAATATAAATGAAAGAGCCGTCATGTTTGCGTTAATTTCCTTTCCTTCTTGAACCCCCCCCCCTCTCCCTTCGCTTAGAACCTCGGCCTCCCAGACATCGTCTGTCCGCAGTGGACTGGGTGCTGGACGCTGACGGTCCACTTCAGACTTCTGATTAACGCAACGCCTGACATGCTGTGTATGCTCTCATCTAGTCGACATGACACGGTCTCCCTCAAGACAAAGAGGCGACAGATGGAGACTTAAATTTCGGCGATTCAATAATTCCCTATAGCCAGTGGATCATGTTGCGCTATAGCCACAGAATCGGGTTTTGATGCTTGCTTCTTATAAATCAGCTAATAATAATGAGATCCGCGAAACAGCAACTATCTACGTTCAATATCGACCGAGATTTCGCGCTTTGAAAAATTCCGTTTATGACGTCATCCACCACGGTAGTGACACCATTGGTTACTTTTACCATGCTTTCATCCAAGTTTCAGGTTGAGGAACAAATGTACAAATGTATGCCTTACTGATTGATGAGAGCATAACGGAAGAGACCGATGTTGTCACTACCGCGGTGGATGACGTCATAAACTGAATTTTTCAAAGCGCGATACCTCAGTTTATATTTAACCTAGCGCGTTTCTGTTTAGACGGATCTTATTATTTTTAGAAAATCTACACAAAAAAAAGAAAGGATGCTGACCTAACATCCTGGTGTAAAAAAAGTGACAAAACGCTGAGTTAAACGCCACATCAGTTACTAAAGCAACGTCAAGATTTAAAGCTAACTGCTGTGGCTGTTAACTCATGCGTTTTGTGAGATGTCGCACACTATTTTACATCATGATATTAAGTCAGCATCATTTTTTTTTTTTTTTTGGTGTACAAAAATCAACCATCAAAACGGGACTCTGTGACCAGCGCAACTGACCAATTGGACAACATCTCACAATAATTTGGAGCCGCAATTTCTGTCTCAGATCAGAAACAGCGCATGCACCGATAGTTACCCTGCGAGCATAAGTGCTTTTACGGATAAGCCAGAAATTGTAGTTCCTAATGGCAAATGAAGTCCAATTTTTATAAGGCAGCAACAGGTATCAACCTTTGTTCGGCTGTTGACCTATGCTTTAAGTGGATGATGAGCTTTGGGTGACGTAATGAGCCAAAAAAGTGTACCAAAGATTGGTTTTTCTTGCAAAATGTAATTCTCAAAACGCCGTTAAATATCCATCTAGTTTGTAGGTGACTGATGACCCGCAAAGTATAGCGGTCTGATCTCTTTTGGAAGTCATCGATGTCAACACTTGGCTCCACAGCCATCATTTGAAAGAGTGTCCACGGTTTCTTTTTACTCTAAATGGAAGAAGACAGTGCATTTTCTCTGAAATATATTGTCTTTGCATCACGACGTCACGAGCAGACTAACTTGACGTCGGAAGGAAAGCCAACTCATGCTCATTGTCAGAGCAAGAATAATCAAATATGCCAACTGAATTACTGTATTAATCTGTCGACTATTACTCATATGAGCCTAATCGAAGGATTACTTCTCTCCAAGAATATGCCGTGTCTCGTCTAGGCTGAATTTTAGTGAGGTGAATAAGCCTCGCCTTTGACCTTTCAGTCAGAACCTAACTAGCCCCGCACGGATGAAGTGAGGATTAGATCGAGACAGCTTGATCCCTTGTCTTGGCAGTATTACGTAGTTAAAGGCTTATTTCAAGAGCGCTCTCAAATTCTCCAAATGAATTTCAGACCAGCCTAATGCAATTACGGTTTTTCTTGCAAAATTATTCGTGAAATTAAACCCGCCAAAATTGGAAGAAATCATATAATTATTATTATTTTCATTTTAATTATTATTTATCATGCAGGTAACTTTGGATCGTCATCAATCTGAAGACACCTGAAACAACGTAAAGTATCAAACAGACCCGTTGCAAAGAAGTTTTTGATTCAAAATTGAAGTAAGATGCAGTAACAATACCAATTCCCCAGCACCAATCAACAGTAGAGTCCTCTTAGGGCGAGTCGAGACAACGCGGCTCATGGATGTCAAAAAATGGAAATGAAGATTACACAAATTGAACGTCTTTCGTAATCTTTGATAAACTCATTCCCGAATTCCCGTCTTCGTGCCCTCTCTCATTTCGTTTGTTCCTTGCCGTGCCCCTAATTTCCCAGTCCATTCCAGTTTATAATCTTTGCAATTGGTGAAAATGTAATCGTTATTCCCGTTTGTGACACCGTGGAGGCCTAAAATACGGGAACCAATCAGAACACGCGTGAACAGTGAAACATGGTCTCATATCCGCAAAAGATACGCGGAATCACGTGAGTCATAACGTCTTTGCCCGCGGTCTGAAAATCATAATTTACATTGAGCTCAAGGAAGCGGGAAAATAACGATGGAAAAACTACGCTATCCGCGGGTGGAGAAGAGCGGATCCCGCCGCACGCTGAGCTCATTATTAAAACTGATGGACAAAGCGATTGACGAAGGAGATAAAAGGAAAATAGAGCAATCCTGGTAGAAACGGGCGGTTGCTTTATGCTGAGGGGAAAAATGATAGACCAAGTATAGAGTCTCCTCTCTCGTGGGTTGCTTGCTGTTAGTTAGTCTGTGACCTACCTCCATTGTTCATCGCAATCAGCCACTTCCACCAATAATATCGATACATTTGTCCTTTGTGCATCCTTCGTCGATTGATTTGTCAATCCATTTAAATAATCAGCCCAAAGTTAAAGGAGCTTTTGGGAGAACCCTTCCATGAAATTGTTGACTAAAACTTCAAATTTTGATATTTATGTCATTCATTTTAAATTGTAAGGAATGCTTTTTTGAGATAAGTTTACGAAAAAAACCATTGAAACCCCTTAGAAACCCCTAAATCTATATTATAATGAAAATATAAGCTTTCAAGGTTTCCTCACCATGTCCAGAGAAATTAAATTTTAGAGATCCCACACATCCAATGTACAGAGCCGGATTTACCCACTTGCCGCCCATGGGCCGCCTGTATTTTGCCGCCCCCTTCTCATTCGTTTTGAAACATTAATAAAAACCATCAAGTGAACGTGCCAGAGGGGGAGGGATGCATAAGACACGTTTACCTACTCGTGTTGGATACATTTTTTGCGAAAGCCCTTTCAACACTACTAGCAAAATTTCACGGAACTTTGCGCGAAAGTTAAGTTCCGTAAACCTATCTCTATGTGGACAAAGTCCTCCATTTACAAGAAATGAACCAACAAATTATGAAAGAACAAACATAAATGTGGTTTAATAATTTTAACTTCCACCGCTGCGCCGCGCTGATCGCACTGTGATTGGCGCAATGCGTGAAGTATTCCTGTAGTCTTGTAGGCGCTATACGTTTCACGCCAACCGCTCGGCGCTCCTGACCGCACTGTGTTTGGCGCAATGGGTGAAGTATTCATGCAGTCTTGTAGGCGCTAATATGTGTTACATGCCGATCGCCGCCGATGTGGCCACCCCCTCAATCCGGCCCTGCCAATGTAAGCAATGTAACGGACTGAAAAGGAGTCAAAAGTTCAGAGGCTAACGCTATCTTCCGCCAATGGGTGGTTGATGATCAAATTTTTAAGTGAAAAAGCGAATCAATTTCGCCAAATGATGACTGACGAATGTCGGGTGAGCACTTTGCCAGGCAAGTTGTTGGAAATTAGTTCAGGGTTGCTAAACCGTAGTGGCTCAACTCTCGTTGTCATGAATCATCATTAGACGAATTTGAGCTTCGACTTCCGAGAGAAATGTTTTAAATTGCCAGACAGCGCAATAAACTTGAAAGACAAAGACGAAATAGAGCGATCCTATCAGTAAAAGTATTGAGGGCTCCAATAGACAAAGGATGTAAGTAAAAGACTAACTAACTACGACCATAGAGAGACTCCATAGTTGGTCCATCACGTTCCTCCTAAATGTTTAAAAACCACTAATTTCAACCAATAGCGCAGAAAAAAAGATTGGTAGAATTTACCATTCCTTCACGCTGTATTTTACACAGTGCGAACTCTAAGTCGATTCTGTCATAGGGATGGTTACCTGTACCAGTATATAGTAACGTTTACCTTTTTTTGTTGGCAGAATTGACTCTGAATTGGACGTATTTCTATCAAACGGAAGTATGTGCATTATGATGTGAGCCCTGTTATGCGTGTATTCTTATGGGTCTCAGGGCTCATGTCTTAATGCACATAGTTCCGTTTGATAGAAATACGTCCAATTGACGCTGTGTGAAATACAGCGTGAAGGAATGGTAAATTCTACCAATCTCCTTCTCAGTGAGGAAGACTCTATTTTCTATTTGTTTTCTTTGTCTATGGTTTTGTCTATGAGCCCACTGTGCGGCGCCACCGTCTGGACCGCTGCAATAGTCATCGCGCCTCCCGCGTCTGAGGCGATCCCGATTTCCAAGTCGGCGACGCGCCACGTTCCAAGCTTTGGGCGTGGGAGGGTGGGAGGGGTGGGGGAAGGGGCAGGAAGGAGCAGGAGAAGGGAGGAGGGAGGACGGAGGAAGAGTTTCAATAACGGGCTTCATCTGCCGCTCAATGTAATTGCGTGCGTTCTGTCGTTTCGATTGTGCAGTCGCCGTCCCACGCTACGTGACAATCACCATCCATTTATTTATTAATCCCGATTACCATCCCCCATTACCACCCCCTCCCCTTCCCTTCCCGCTTGTCGCTCGTGGGGTGGACGTGGACGTGGACGTGGTGGGGGAGGGGGTAACCCAGTTCTTATAGGGGCGTCCCGAGAACGTCACAAATCACGGATGCAAATTGACCCTCCCCCGCCCCGCCTCAAGCCCCGGGCCCCGGGCCCCGGGCCTTGTGCGGGGGTTTTCTAAGGCAAACCTACGCGAAAATCCTCTGACGGTCATTTCGGCGAATTTCCCGAGACTTTGCCAGGAACTTCTCTTTGCCGTTTCTAACTCTCCCTGTCGACCGTATGTCGGATCAGGGGATCAGATGTCTTCAAGTCGTTCGAATCCATCAGTGTATGGCGATTATACTGTCATATTAAAGAAAAACGCCATATGAGCATTCGAATGTTGCCTTTCCTCTCAGAAAATATCTATTTTCGAAGAAAGTTATGAATATTTTGCCTTGAAATTTTCGGACTCTTCAGATTAAATTTTGAACAAAATCCTTTGAAGAATCGGAGGAACACTGGTAGAAAAAAAAGTAGCTTGAATCTAGAGTCCAGACTCTTAGAAACATTGAAAAGAAAAAATACTCTTGATTCAAATGGAAATTCGCTTAAATCAAGAGGCTTGGCTCCTCAATTCAAGGAAAAATCCGATTGAATCAAGAGTATTTTTTCTTGTCAATGTTTTTAAGAGTCTGGACTCTAGATTAAAGCTACTTTTTTTACCAGTGAAACATATTTTTTATTTTTTTTATTCATGAGAAGTCGTTGTTTTTTGAAGAAAATTTGGCAACGGCTGATGGCTCATACGTTGTTCTTCCTTAGCACGGCAGTATAGAACTAGAGGGTTTTCTCAATGTACCAAATTGTTGGGTTTAAAACAAGAATAAAAAATTGGAGGGTGTCTTCGAGTGCGGAAACTCCGGAAGTAACACTAACAATAAGTTTTTGAGGGCGGGCGCCCGAGTGGTGCAGAGACAGTGAAACAGTGCCCATAATTTGCAAAAATTGTCACAATTTTATGTTCCATGCCATGCATGTTTATTTTTTTTTAAAACAGTCTGGAAAGTATGCAATCCTTTGCGCATTGATCGTAAGTGGTGTATTTCGACGGTGGAACTACCAGACCACCTATCTCGTTTGCGGTATTTAGAGATCTCCGCTCCCTTTTAATTTTTTTTTTTTTTTGAAGGGGCATGTAGTAATGTTATTCTTTCACTGAATTTTCCTCGCACAGAGAGGAAAATTCACGCAAGTTTTGGATTAAATTGACGTTTAGTGGTTTTCCATCTAAAAAGTCAAGTATGACAAGAAGTCAGCAACGCCGCAAACCGAGAAAAGTGGTCTGGTAGTTTCACCATCAATTTGCCAGTTAGTTCTGTGGTTTTCTCGAATTTCGTCATTTAAAGGTTGTGAAATACCACTGAAATTTTCTGTTAAAGAGGCACTGAATTTTTGGAAAAGCACTGAAATAGTAAACCGAAAAATCACTGATTTTTAGCTGGTCAGTTTTGGTAGACATCCTGTTCTGAAAAACTCTAAGAGGACTGATTGCATGGAGACATCATAAAAATATAGAATAGATGCAAATATCTCGAAGATATTTTCAAAGTTCAATCCGCTGCTGCAATCGTGCGACGCTTAGAAGCTTAGCGCATTCTTATTTCAGAAAAAAGAAAGAAATCGATGTCATGGCTTATAGCGTTTTCCTGATTTTCTTTCGTGATTATCAATGTGAAAAACTCAAGTTATATAGTGGATTTGTTTTCCCTTCCAAGGAAAGTAGGTCGAACCGTTCGATACGTAGTTTCGGAGTTAGGCCATCGAATGCTGATACGAACCAGTAAAGCTTCAGAACAGATTGTCGGAGCTTCTGGCCGGAAAAATCAAAAAATTGGGGCCACTGCTCCGTTAACAGATGCGCCATTTCGCGTGTTGCAGGTCCTCGACCCCGACCCCTCTTCAACTTTTTGAAAAGCCAAATAAATGAGTCACATTTTTCTTTGAAAGGTGTCCGCCGAGCGCAAACATTTCATTAGGCCCAACATTCACCACAGAAATTTATCATTAAGATGGGGAGGGGGGGGGGGCTCTTCCCCTCTGCAGATCGGGGTTGAGGTCGGGAGAGAGAATGAATAGGCAGCGATATGGGTGTTCGCGCACCCTCACTTCTTCCTCTCGGAGCGGGAATTCTGATTTTTAACGCGATAACTTATAAAAGTTAAAAATTAGATATTAAAAAGAGAACACTTAAGAGAACACATTTTAGTGGAAAGCTCAAGTCCGTCTAAAGCGCGCTCAAATTCTGTAGAATAATTGGTGGGGGAAAAAATTGTTGTGTATTCATGTTGTCAGCAAGAAGTTAAACAAGGAATTTTGTCAGTGCCGTGGCAGATAGCTCATAATTCTATCCTAGGTTGAAATTCTACTTTTTTGCCTTATGTTTGACAAAGATACCGGAAAACGTCAACACATTTTTTTTTTTAGGATTTAAAAATTTACATTACATAAGCAAAGTAAACATTGCCCTGGTAAAAATTGGCAGTACAATCTGTGTTCCAAAATATCATAGACCTACAGCCGGCTGTAAGATTTCCAATAGCTTCAATAGCCGGCTACACAATCTATACTATAAGCTCCAAGACCTCCTAATTTTGCGAAACTGGTAACGCTTAGTTCCAGCGTTCTACCGGGCCGATTTTCATGATTTTTGCGGCTATCGACGGGCAATTGTCTCTAGATAAGCCAACTCTTTTCAGATTTTCAAAATATGGCCCAGGTTTTTTTATATTACGTGGTAAAGTTGCGAATTCTCCCATTTAAACAATGTAAATTTATACTTTTTGTCAAAGTTCGTTTGAGCGTTCTACCGGGCCGATTTCCATGATTCTTAGGTAAATCGACAGGTAATAGGCCCTAGACGAGCCCGCTGTAATCAGATTTTGGAAAAAGGACCCAGGTTTTTTTAAAATCACGTTATAAAAGTGAGTGAGTTTACAGAATGCTCCGGTGCTGCTACCGCTATGCGCGGGAGGATGCGCAGTGGTCGAGGAGGTTGCGCAGTAGATGGGTAGCCTGCGCATCAGCTCTACACTTATCAACACAAGATTCGCACTGGTATTCTCGAGTGGAGCGGTGGCCGTGTCGTCTAAAACGTCGATTATGTCCACTTTGAACTCGGTGTGGGTTCAATCCCCGACCCCCGATGTCTTAATTATTACCAATTACCTGACTACCAAAGTTCATTGTTTTACTGCAATATTTCATCAAGCAGTCAATCCAAAACGCGTCCTTTAAATTTTAAAGTAATTTTATGTAAAGTTTAAAATTAAAGTATACCTCATATCGTAATTGTTTAGGGGAAAAATAAAACTAACACTGATAGGAGGGTAAAAATAGGGCCGCGAAGCGGCCCATTGATGGCGCGGAGCGCCTTCAGGGGGTTGGGCCGCGTAGC
>NW_017547207.1:151673-176860 GCF_001854935.1 Bemisia tabaci | reverse complement strand
CCGATTTCCAAGTCGGCGACGCGCCACGTTCCAAGCTTTGGGCGTGGGAGGGTGGGAGGGGTGGGGGAAGGGGCAGGAAGGAGCAGGAGAAGGGAGGAGGGAGGATGGAGGAAGAGTTTCAATAACGGGCTTCATCTGCCGCTCAATGTAATTGCGTGCGTTCTGTCGTTTCGATTGTGCAGTCGCCGTCCCACGCTACGTGACAATCACCATCCATTTATTTATTAATCCCGATTACCATCCCCCATTACCACCCCCTCCCCTTCCCGCTTGTCGCTCGTGGGGTGAACGTGGACGTGGTGGGGGAGGGGGTAACCCAGTTCTTATAGGGGCGTCCCGAGAACGTCACAAATCACGGATGCAAATTGACCCTCCCCCGCCCCGCCTCAAGCCCCGGGCCTTGTGCGGGGGTTTTCTAAGGCAAACCTACGCGAAAATCCTCCGACGGTCATTTCGGCGAATTTCCCGAGACTTTGCCAGGAACTTCTCTTTGCCGTTTCTAACTCTCCCTGTCGACCGTATGTCGGATCAGGGGATCGGATGTCTTCAAGTCGTCCGAATCCATCATGTATGGCGATTATACTGCCATATTAAAGAAAAACGCCATATGAGCATCCGAATGTTGCCTTTCCTCTCAGAAAATATCTATTTTCGAAGAAAGTTATGAATATTTTGCCTTGAAATTTTCGGACTCTTCAGATTAAATTTTGAACAAAATCCTTTGAAGGATCGGAGGAACATTGGTAGGAAAAAAGTAACTTGGATCTAGAGTTTAGACTCTTAAAAAACATTGAAAAGAAAAAATACTCTTGATTCAAATGGAAATCCGCTTAAATCAAGTGGCTTGGCTCTTCGATTCAAGGAAAAATCCGATGGAATCAAGAGTATTTTTTCTTGTCAATGTTTTTAAGAGTCTGGACTCTAGATTCAAGCTACTTTTTTACCAGTGAAACATATTTACACATATTCATGACAAGTCGTTGTTTTTTGAAGAAAATTTGGCAACGGCTGTTGGCTCATACGGAGTTCTTCCTTAGCACGGCAGTATAGAACTAAAGGGTTTTCTCAATGTACCAATTCGTTGAGTTTAAAACAAGAATAAAAAATTGGAGGGTGTCTACGGGTGCGGAAACTCCGGGAGTAACACAAAGTTTTTGAGGGTGGGCGCCCGGGCGGTGTAGAGACAGTGAAACAGTGTCCATAATTCGCAAAAATTGTCACAATATTATGTTCCATGCCATGCATGTTTTTTTTTTTAAAACAGTCTGGAAAGTATGCAATCCTTTGCGCATTGATTCTAACTGGAGTATTTCGACGGTGGAACTACCAGACCACCTATCTCGTTTGCGGTGTTTAGAGATCTCCGCTCCCTTTTAATTTTTTTTTTTTTTNTTTTTTTTTTTTTTTTTTTTTTTTTTTTTTTTTTTTTTTTTTTTGAAGCGGCATGTAGTAGAGTTATTCCTTCACTGAGTTTTCCTCGCACAGAGAGGAAAATTCACGCAAACTTTCAAGGATTAAATTGACGATCAGTGGTTTTCCATCTAAAAAGTCAAGTATGACAAGTAGTCAGCAACGCCGCAAACCGAGATAAGTGGTCTGGTAGTTTCACCATCAATTTGCCAGTTAGTTCTTTGGTTTTCTCGAATTTCGTTATTTAAAGGTTGTGAAATACCACTGAAATTTTCTGTTAAAGAGGCACTGAATTTTTTGGGTAGGCACTGAAATAGTAAACCGAAAAATCACTGATTTTTAGCTGGTCAGTTTTGGTAGACATCCTGTTCTGAAAAACTCAAAGAAGACTGATTGCATGGAGACATCATAAAAATATAGAATAGATACAAATATCTCGAAGATATTTTCAAAGCTCAATCCGCTGCTGCAATTGTGCGACGCTTAAAAGCTTAGCGCATTCTTATTTCAGAGAAAAGACTGAAAGCGATATTATGGCTTATAGCGTTTTCCTGATTTTCTTTCGTGATTATCAATGTGAAAATTCAAGTTATATAGTGGATTTGTTTTCCCTTCCAAGGAAAGTGCACGAATAGGTTGAACCGTTCGATACGTAGTTTTGGAGTTAGGCCATCGAATGCTGATACGAACCAGTAAAGCTTTCAAACAGATTGTCGGAGCTTCTGGCCGGAAAAATCAAAAAATTGGGGCCAGTGCCCCGTTAACAGGTGCGTCATTTCGCGTGTTGCAGGTCCTCGACCCCGACCCCTCTACAACTTTTTGAAAAGCCAAATAAATGAGTCACATTTTTCTTTGAAAGGTGTCCGCCGAGCGCAAACATTTCATTAAGCCCAACATTCACCACAGAAATTTATCATTAAAANGGGGGGGGGGGGGGGGAGCTCTTCCCCTCTGTAGATCGGGGTTGAGGTCGGGAGAGAGAATGAATAGGCAGCGACATGGGTGCTCCCACACCCTCACTTCTTCCTCTCGGAGCGGAAATTCTGATTTTTAACGCGATAACTTATAAAAGTTAAAAATTAGATTTTAAAAAGGGAACATTTAAGAGAACACATTTTAGTGGAAAGCTCAAGTACGTCTAAAGCGCGCTCATATTCTGTAGAATAATTGGTGGGGGAAAAAATTGTTGTTTATTCATGTTGTTAGCAAGAAGTTAAACAAGGAATTTTGTCAGTGCCGTGGCAGATAGCTCATAATTCTATCCTAGGTTGAAATTCTACTTTTTTGCCTTATGTTTGACAAAAATACCGGAAAACGTCAACACATTTTTTTTTTTAGGATTTAAAAATTTACATTACATAAGCAAAGTAAACATTGCCCTGGTAAAAATTGGCAGTACAATCTGTGTTCCAAAATATCATAGACCTACAGCCGGCTGTAAGATTTCCAATAGCTTCAATAGCCGGCTACACAATTTCTTATAGCCATTCATAGCCGATGGCGACTAAGCAACAGCCAGGCGATAAAGTGTATGCTAAACGTTACTAATTACGGATGCTAAGACTTAATGAGTTTTTGGAATACTGCTCTATTTTTGGGCCGTAGCATCTTGATTTATTTTGCAAGGAAAGCTCCGTACTTTTGATGGATGCCTAGGCCATTACTAATATATTAGAGCGCCTTCAGTTTCGTATGATACTGTGCAATACCTCTGGTGTGAAATAGTTGCTTCAAGCCGTGGCAGGCGGGCAGCCAGCGCGAAACGCGCATTGGCGCCTACAAAAATAACAGGGATACTTCACGCGTTGCGCATTGCGTGAAGTATCCCTGTTAGGTTTGTAGGCGCTAGTGCGTCGCCGCTCCGCTTTGTGTAAGGCTCTAATATTTAATCTGGCGGAGTCAGCGTTATTCAACTCATAATTTTGAAATGTTTGCACATCCTGTATGGATTATTCTCATTTTAATTGATGAAAAAAAAATATGTATTAAGGGAAAATATAATGTGTGTTTTGTAAATATTAAGGTAGTTCCGTATCAAACTTGATGATTTCCAAAGCACACGAATTTCTACACAATTTCCTATAGCCTTTTATAGCCGATGGCGATAAAGTGTAAAGCCCGGCGATAGGAACTATAGCCCGGCTGCATATTTTTTTGTCGCTTCGTATAGGCCGGTCGTATGATTTTCTCCGCATTCTACAGCCAGCTTTATGAATTTCTATAGCCTTCTTTAGCCGGCTATAAGAATTCCTATGGTATTTTGAAACGCAGCTCTTATCGCCAATTTTTACCAGGGTGTTGCATTGGGCCCCTAGACAAGATATGAATTAAAACACTAAGCAACATTTTTTCTCTTCAAAATCTTCCGTAGAAAAAGATTTCCACGGCTTAGTCTGGAAATCAAATTCTGAATGCAATACATGTGTTTACAACTGACATTGGTTAAATGAGAAGCATACAAATGACGTCATTTACATATTTCATTTTTGATTTGTATTAAAAATACTCTCCAATGTCTTATTCAGGAGTTAATTTCCGAACTCGACGTGTTGTAAGCGTTCTCTACGTAAGCTTTCAAAGATAAAACAAGATTCGTTTATTTCTAGTTCAGACCTTGGGTAGTAGCTTATTCTTTACGAGGACTGAAATGTTACACATATTCTTGATAAATTCCTATTTTGTGAAGAATACTTGGCGACGTCTGAATATTCATGCGGCATTTCTGCTGAGCACGGTAGTGATTCTGATCCCATCAATTATTCAGAGCTTCCATTGGCACATATCAAGACAAACTTTCCGACCTTTAGCTGTGACCAAAACTTGAATGCGCTACTGCAGTGAAGTACGATAAGTAAGCATCTATGCTTCTCCGCAAAACAGCAAGGGCTGCCTGAGACCCCGGGGCCCCGGCAAGGTTGCCGGATTGTGCTATAATAGAAGTTGAATATTTTACGTGGTTTTAAATACAAAAAAAACACTGATTTTCAGCAATATCTTACAACAATGCCCTCGGGCTTGGCTCCTCACCGAGTTCCAGTTGAAGTTTTCCGAAGTTTCCCCGAAGCACCAGACTCATGTGAAGCCAATCGATTCCCTTTTCGCTCATAAAAGGTCGGTCAAATAAGTGCATGAGTGCAACTCCGTAATGTTGGCACGTATAACGACGATGGATCTATGAACAATCGGATCTCGATTCCGACGTTTCGAAATCCCTGCTCCCTCTTCATGCTTCCCTGGGTCGTGAAAACGGACTTATTTTTCTGAACATTCAAAATTGTGTTGTTAGCGCCGTTGCACACAGAAAGAAAATCCGAACATTTTTGCGCAAGTGTGACGCCGAAAGCTCAAAAATTGAGGGAGATAAGACGTCTCGAAGTTCTAAGACAAAAATTCTTGAGTTTTATGTTACATTTTTACCTAAAAATTTAGGTTGAATTCAGATTAGGAATTCTAAAATGAACACAAAATAGGAGCAGCTCGCACCTTCTGTGAGGAGAAAACTAAATTGAAACGGCGCGTAACTTATCAACAAGGCTTCTATAAAGAGTTTCTCGTTGAGAACTCAAAATCGCGACTTTTGACCTTTTTCCTGCAAGTAAGCTTTCCTTAACAATTTTCTCTCGAGCAAGTTTCCCTGAGATACAAGGTTCTAATTCACAGATACTGTCACAAATAATAGTATCGGTTGATTTACTGGAATCTTTTATGGAATGTTAGTAAATGGGCAAAGAAAAATCACACCACATTTTGACCAATGCCTTACCTAATTTTATAGTATGAAATAATGTCCAGTAAGAAGAAAAGTATGATCTACAGTAACGAAGCCCACTCTAGACCCAACCAGCCGTCATTGCCTAGTGCAACTAAATCCTTAAATCAGTAGCAAAGTTTGAAGGTGACTATCTTTAGGCACAGTGACTAGGAAACTATAAATATTCTCGTTCACGACCTTGTCGACGGGAAACTTTTCTGGCTAAAGCTCCGCCGAATGAATCCCGAGAAAGCGAAAGAGAAGTGAAACAGTTTACATTGTAAGCGGCTGTAAAAATCGGAAGAACTATTAACAAGTATTTTTTGGGGAGAGGTAAGCGCGGCTCATTAAAAATAACCATCTCGGCGGACTCGTTAAACCGAGCTCCGACGCTCACCAAACATCGCATCGGTGAGCGCTGAAATTCCAAAGAAAAACAAAACGTTTCAGAGCCGAATCAGAAAATTGAAGCCCTCTTGAATCATCGTTGCCAATCTCACAAGAGTCTCTTATAAGCTCCATGCACAGGGTGTGTCAGTGTCAGTAATTCGGTAAAAATAAGACCCAAATGGTACATTTAAAGAGAGGCGAGAGCGTCCAGAGTTGAGTTTTGATAAACATGAGAAAAACTTCATATTTTCGACGATTCTTCATGCTGTTCGGAAAACTCCGTATAAACGTTGACAAACATTTTATATATCTGGATTATATCTGATTATGTCTGGATTGATAAAAATAAAAACTATTGGAATAATACGCAATTTAACGTAGGAAGATTAATACTTTTTGAATTTAAATTCACAATTTTTATATTTTATTTTGTAAAAATTCTGTGAGCTCAATCATAGCTTGACCCGAAGTAGTAGCCACGGCTGGTTCCGGTCTCTTAGAAAATAGATAAATTATACTGTAATTACTTACATTTAAGATTTAAGATTATTGAAGTGTATTGTTAATTTCTGATTTTTGAGTACCATTTATAATAATCGTGTAATAACTATTTTCTTTGAAAAAAAAAAAAAAAAAAAAAAAAAAAAAAAAAAAAAAAAAAAAAAAAAAAAATCATAGCTTGACATCGGCATAAATCGACAAAATGATGGAAAATATTGCAATTTAATCGTAAAAAAAAATCACGATTTTATTGAAATCAAATTGCAATTTAATTTCAATATTTTCGTTTCACTATGCTACTTGGGATGTTTATATTTATCACTCATAGCTTTTAATTTGCAGCTGATCGCATAATGATTACGAAATAATAACAGTACATAGTTACACACCCCGTAGAATTGCAAAATTTTATTCGAAGTCATGCAACACTTTGCCTCATGCGTCATGCAGCGAAAATGTCTCGCCGAGGCACTAAATACTCTGCTTCACTGACAAACAACGTATCGACTTTTTGAAGGGAACCCCGTTGTCTATATGACTCCATAAACACCAAGGCTCACGCGAATGAATTAACGCCCTTTTGTTAGCAGGCCAACTTGTTCACTCAACACAGTTGTGAGACGGCTCCAAACGTGCTAAATTATGCAAAATCTCCGAGCTTCGCTTTTAGTTGTATAGAGGCTAAAAGGTGATTTTCCAGCATTATCTGGCAACCGAGCATTTCGTTCGCGTAGCAGTCTCGCAGAAATTTCAAAGGCTCCCATCTTTGAACAAGTGAAGTGTCAACAAGGGAAATTTAATTCTTGAATTGTGAGGGATCAAACAAAACGGGAATAAAGCTCGGGTCCCGGCAAACACGCACCCTCCGGAAGGATTTCGACATTCGTGGTGGGAAGGGAAGGGGTGGAAAGGGCGCCAGGTAACCCTCTGAAAGGATTTCACGGAGAAGAAATTGAAAATTCTTTCTCCGAGCAAACATAATTTTGGGGTTGATTCCCATGTGAAGGTCACCTACTTATCCGATCATCCCCGTGGATTCGAGAATAACGCGTTTAAGTAATGCGCAACGTACTTTTTTCGTTCTTCTGCCCCACCCTCCCTTCACCCGCAAGAGGTTGGCGTCGGCCATGTTGAATATTGTGTAGCATCCTAGTGCGCGAGGGTTGGATAGAACGGCTCCTCTTACGAAATATTCACCTGTGTCGTAGTATCGTTTTTAAAGCGGGAAGTTTAAAACAATCATATTTCCCAAGCAGAGTGGCGCACATTTCAGTCCTTTCCGATGCGCCTATCGTAATTTTTGAGCCATTTTCCACATGAAATGACTACAATTTTTTGCTCTAGTCGAAGTTTGGAACAAGCCCGTTAAAAAAAGAAGTGAATCCCCAAAAAATATTGATCTACTGTCCCAGTTCGATTGCGAGCCGCGGAAATCATACAACGTGAGAATGCATGCAGTGAGGCTAACTCGACAGGAAGCTGCCGGATGCATTGTTCAGGGTGCTCCCCGAAAATGTCCCCCCTACTAGGAGGAAGGGAGGGAGGGGGGCAGAATCTACATCCCCCATTCGGACCCAAATCACGGAGCGGTTGATCATTCGTCGGTTGTCTTTGCTCAAGATCGGAGCTGGAGTGTGTTTGACCGATGCAAACTCCAATTTCGCGAACGGGGACCAAGTGTCGCGAGCATTATAACACCCCCCCCCCCCNGGTCTTCCCCATCCACGCTTCTCGGGGATCCTGTTGCTCCCCTTTCATTGCCTCCCCGTGTAAATAGCGGGACAATTCTGCCGTGCTAAAGAGAAACGCCGTATGAACATTCGAGAGTTGCCATATTTCTTTCGATAAAATGTTTATTTTTTAGGAAAATTATGAATATCTTTCCTTCAAAGTCTCAGACATTTTACATCAAATTACGAAAAAAATTATCTGAGAAATTGGTAGACAGACATTAAAAATTTTCCGGAAAAATAGTGATTTTCTAGGGGAAATTTGGCAACGCCTGAAGGC
This sequence comes from Bemisia tabaci, assembly GCF_001854935.1. Taxonomy (NCBI): domain Eukaryota; kingdom Metazoa; phylum Arthropoda; class Insecta; order Hemiptera; family Aleyrodidae; genus Bemisia; species Bemisia tabaci. Next base: position 168,798 of record NW_017547207.1, on the reverse strand, counting down.
TCATACGACGTTTTTCCTTAGCGCATATCTGAATTGGTGACGTAACAATACGCCCGGGCCCGGGAATTCGCGATTTGACCGACTAATCTCACGTGTTATTGCGTGTCTCACGCCGGATTTGTGATCTTTTCCATGCCAATGCAGTCACCTATAGATAGGCGGCTTGCACGCTCGAAATGGCCATAGTGCGTAGAGAACAACAAGAAAATAAGTGCTATATGATCGGTTTTCAAAAAACTTTTAAGTTAATCAAATAATTTGTGTAGTGCCGATAAAATTTTAAAAAAATGTGCAATATGCAACAACATAGTGGTAATCTCACGTAACATTTCGTCGCTCCTCTGACGTAAGGGCGTGCGTAACTGCTCTTTGAGTAGAGCCCTATTCTGCCGTGCCAAGGAAAAACGCCGTATGAGCCTTCAGGCGTTGCCAAATTTCCCCTGGCAAAGCACTAATTTTCAGGAAAACTTTTGAATGTCTGTCTTCCAAATTCTCAGATAATTTTGTTTGTAATTTGATCTTAAATGTCTGAAAATTTCAAGGAAAAATATTCATAATATTATTTAATGTTTATGCGGCGTTCTTCCTTAGCACGGCAGTATAGGTCTCCAGATGTTGCCAGTGGCGTGGCGTGAATTGCGATCTATCGATTGTTATGCCATTTAACCCTATGGTAAAGAATCGATTATTAAGGTGTTCGCTGCGAACACCCTGTTTATCGATCCTTTTCCATGGGTTTAAAGGGCACAACAATCGATATATCGCAAAGCACGCCACGCCACTGGATGTTGCCAAATTTTATTCGATAAAATACGAATTTTCACGGAAATTTGTGGATATTTTTCCTTCAATTTTTTAAAGAATTGTATCCGCAACAGATCTAAATCATCTACAAATTTCAAGAGACTCAAAATTTCATAATATCATCTCGAATTTAACATTTATTTTTGGAAAAAACTTGAATATATTTGACCTTTATTATTGATAAACTTGGTAACTTCTTAATGTTCGTAAAACCTTTTTCTTCAGCACGGATCGTAGTTTGGAGGTGTGTAGTGTGTACTGCACGCGTCATAGGCCAATTAAACCACTTAGTCAAGAACAAGTGTGAAGACTATAAATTAGTTTCCGTATAAATGGAAAACCTGCTTTCTTGATAATAGAGAATTCACTTTTTATAATTTCGTAGCTGTAGATGAAAGAATTCGATGAGCCGAGATCCAGGTACCTATTTTACTTTTTCATTTTCTGATATGGAAAACTGTAAAAAAGACGTCGCATTAAAGACATTTACCACTTCTTGACGCCGTGAAGAGACAGTCGGCGACATTTCCTGTTTTAGCAGATTATATCATTTTGACACTCTTCTCCAATAACTGTTCAATTCAAAGCCAAGAATATTCTCGCATCAGCTCACTCGGTGCAGTTTCCATATAAAGCATTCCATTTAGTTTCCATATAAGTGTTCATAAATAAAATTCTTCAAATTTTAGACACCTGCAAATTCTCTAGTCTTCATCTCTTTCCCATTGCGATTAAAAAGTTGATGCTCATTAGAATATTGTATGATTTTTTTGGTCGAAGATTTGAGGTGTGTCGAAAAGTACACGTGTTCTTTCTCCCTGTACATTTAGGCAATACCAGTAAGGATTTTCTTTGACTAAACTGTTTAATCGTCCTATAATGCATTCTGGATAATTCTTGGTCGAACGGTCCACCATTTGCTTTCAAATCGACATTCCGAACTTTCGCCTGGTTTTAACGACAGATAATACTTCGAATATGTATGAATGTAAGAAATCCGTATGGTTAAAATCATTTTAAGGTCAAAGGTCTCCACGAGACCCAGTGGCCAAATATTCTCTCTTCATAGGCACTCTAGTTCCCTGCACTTGTCGATAGTCAGAAAGATAAATGGTCCACCAAACAAGGTGCGAATTTAAGCACCACGCCGCATGTTTTCTCATTAAAATTTCACGTGAAACATGATTTATAAAGAACAAACTGAAAGTAACTTTGAAGGAGGATATTCACGCTTGAGTCCAACTTCTCGCGTTTACGAAAACCACAATCTACTGGAGTTAAATCGCTCACTGTAGGTTCCCATAACCACCTCTGCGGTATATAATAGATTGTGGCCTCAACCTTGGGGCTTCGGCTCAGCTGTCTCACGTTGTTTACCTTTTTAACAACACAAGGCGGAGATGGAGCACTGGTCGATAGGAAAACCTACCAAAACAATTTTAATGCGCGATTTGATTCAAACAAACGCTGGTTTTCCTGCGACTGGGAAATTCAAATTTTCCTGGACTACAGCAAAATAAAAGCATCTATATCTTGGTCGGGAGCGAATCTCAGTGATCTTGGTTGCGCAAAATGCTCCACGTGAAATTGCGGAGGACTCACATATTTGAGAAGGCCTAAATTCGTATAGTTTGTCCAATGGTCCATTGGTAAGCCGTTTTATTTGGAGAGAAAATCTGTGGATTCGAGCTGAATAAAATGATCTCTAGGGCCAGAATAATCCGCGAGAGGACGTTCGTGGTACTTGGCCGCATCACCCTGGGCGGCACCCTCTTAACTCCATTTCGTCTATGAACCCTGGCGTCCATAAAACTTTTTGCTTTCCCGGGCTCACCTTCAAGCGTGGTTACGCCCTTTCTCTCGGGCGAGCGATGAAATATAGATCGAGCATAAGGGCGCAATGCAGGAGGAATCTCAGCGAGGAAACTCAACACATGGCGCACAATAGAGCCCGTCAATTGGAGACGTCGGACAAAAAACTTTTGACTAAAACTGCAAGTTGATGCCATTTCGTCACGTTTTAAATTTTAAGGGGTGTATTTAAAAGAACATTTCACGAGGATTTCAACATAACCTCTTTCTAAACTTCAATGTTTTGTATGCACGGTATTATGAGCTTTTAAAGTTTTCTAATACTGTCTGAGCTCTCCCAATGACTGGATCCACTGTATGTGGCGCGGGAATGGATTTGAATTGAATGGCATGAATGCAACTATGGGTCGGTGCAACGCGTGAGGCTGCGCTGGGCTGCGCGGCGAGGCCTTTAAATTAGCGGCTAATTAGGTGGCGCACAGAGGAGAGCACACAGTCGACATGCCAATCGCATTTATTTGTCCGCGTTCCATCCCCATGCATTATGCCCCGCGCACATTACTCCACTCCATATGCAGAGTTGTTGGCTGGCCCGGCCGCCCGGCTCAATTCACTGTGCCGGGTTACCCTCCAGAGCGGTTGCGAATTGTTCCGACTCAAAATAAACTGGCGGACTCCTGAAACACCAAAATTCAGTTTTCTTGCAAAATAAGATAAAAATACACTGAAAATGAGATTCAGAAGAAAGCAGTACGTGCGTCAAAACTTTTTTAAAGCAGTACGTGCGCCAATATCGTTTTACACATGACTTAATGCAAATTGAATTTTTTAAAAAAAAATCGATTATAAATTACTTTCTTTTATTTTTCACTCGATGAAATTTCGTGTAAAAAATACAAGTAGCAGTAAAAATACACAGCATCTCATATCGGCATGAGCGTTAACGTAAAACGTGAAAGAGCATTATGTTGAAAAATTAACTTTCCAGGCATTTCTTATTCTCTTAAGTCCTTAAAAAAGGAAGGGGAGGGGTGTCGTGTTTCACAACGAAGAATTGCATGAAATGTTGCATGTCTGCGGGCGACGCGATTCGCTCGCATAACACCACTCAACGCCTCTACAGCGTGTGCAGCATTGTTGCTGTTCGCGACTTGTCATCTAGTGCCATGCCTGTGTCACATCCATAGAAATATCCTCTTAATCGATGATCGATTTGAGGCCGGCAAGGCGCCAAACACAGACAATATATTTTAGAAATCCCGCCTTTCCAAGCCAAGCCGTCGCGTCGTAGGATCTTTAAAAACCTCCAGGTCTCTAAATTCACCGAGACCTTTATATGATGATTTCCTAAATTTTCGCGAAAATCGGAGAACCAGCATCAAGTGCATGTCGCATGCAAGTGATTAAATAAGCAATTTTTGTCGATAGCGGAAGCATTTTGAAGACCTGCAAGTGTTAGATGTTTTTGATCGAGACTTTTCAATCTATTCATAATTTCGGAGGAATAGTTGGATGTACCTATCTATGCTAACAGTATACATTAAAAAAATAAATCAAATCAAAAAGAACTATGTGTTTAGTGTCCGTGTGCAATAGAATTATTTTTATTTAATTAATTTCCACTTTTAGCGTAGATACGTCCAGTGGTCCAGTTGATTAGACTAATAGTTTTGTTTTGCATTATCAAAATTATTTAAATTAATGTGGACTGTCAAAGTTTTATATTTTCTGTTTGTTTTTTTTTTATTCCTTTTTTTTCTACGAAATATTGAGCGAAAAGCACGGAGGTGAATATTCTCCGAAGCGCTAAAAAATCTTGCAAGAATAATGAAGTGATTCAATATTTACAGAGGTGTTTCTCACCTTGCGGAAATTCTTGGAATCGCATACGTAGGAATAATTGCGCAAATGTAAATTTGCTCAGACAACTGAAGTTTTTCATAAATCAGTCTTCGATATTTCACTTCAAAGGAGTGTTCCCTAGAAAAAAGTGAATGAGTGTTTACATTGAATTGTGATCTACGGCTCCATTCATTCGTTGAGGCGGCTGTTGCCGGTGCGGACACTTCCCATGCACGGCCTCGGCGCACAGTGGGGCGAGTCAATGGGGGAAAGCCGACTTGATGAGGAAAATTTGGAAGCTATCATCTTTGTTAATATGAAATTTAGACTCTCAAAAGTGATTCCATAGATTTTTCCATATAATTATCTCTAAGAATGGGGCTTTAAAATGTAAATTGTGAAGGAATGAACATCAACATGTCCAGTTTTAGTTCTGGAAAAATCATTCCAGACATCTCTCAATGGTAGGCTTTACTGTGCGACGCCTAACTCTGGAAACCCAATAAGAACTCTGTCCATTCATAAATCACTGAGGAAACTTCGCAGGCTTCCTAGCGGGGCTGCAGGTTTTTTAAGAGACAAAAATTACAACGAAAAGCCTGAAGATCTACCGAAGTATTCCATTCAGTATACTCTAGGATTACCTGCAATTTCCTTAATCTTCATAGTTTTCATCTTCCTATCTGTAAATTTTATAAAAGAAGTGATTTTTTTGTACCAATGAAATCTGGATTTCTATCAAGCCGATTCTCACACATTTTTTTAAGCGAGCGATGCCGATCTGAGGCTTTGGTTTCGATCAAATTTTTCTTCTCTAATTTCTGAAGAATCGAGATTACGCGATCATTCCAGCGTTACGTGACGCAACTCTCGATTCCATCGCCCCCTGTAGCGCAACTGTAACGTAAGCAAACACCCTCCCCACCTAGAGCATCACATATTTTTGCTGCCTATGTTTTCTCTCTTTTTTTATGCAGAACTAGATTATGTCTTATTTGGCACAAGGATAAAAATATTTACCTAACTGACCCGTTGCTAATTTTGCAATGATACTGATAAACATGACGTAACAGCGGAGCTGAAGCTTGCTACGCTGCCGTGCCAAGGAAAAACGCCGCATGGATCTTCAGGCGTTGCCAAATCTCCTTTGATAAAATGCGGATTTCCTGGTAAACTAATGAATATTTTCCTCCCAAGTTTTAAGATAATTTTGTTCACAATTTTACCTAAAGAGTCTGAAAATTTAAAGGAAAAATATACATAACTTTCCCCAAAAATAAACATTTTATCTAGGGAAATTTGGCAACTCTCGAATGTTCATACGGCGTTTTCCCTTAGCACGGCAGTACGGGCCACGGTCAATAGGGATTCTCGAAAATCGACAAGAGTGCTTCCCCCTCATTTGAATCCATCACCAAAAATCGATTCTGAGCAAAGTATCTGCATTCGATTAATTTCGATTGTTTAACATAGATTCGAAGGGCCGAGCCCGTTGTTGCCGCTTGGCTGGAAGCCTACACCTGTTGAGCGTTGTGATTCGGCTCCTGCTCCAGGGCACGGTTGCAAGATTGTGTTGAAAAAGGAGTACTTTTTCCTCACGACTCGATGTAAAATATTCAGGTTTTGTGATGAGATTTTGGAAGCCTGGACGAGGTTCTGGCGTGGCTGCTGGCGCTACGCGAAGCCCGTTTCATTACATTGGTATCGAAGACTTCTTAATTACACGAGAGCCTCGTCCTGATGCGATATCTCTCGCTCGAATTAATCGGCCCGAGATACTCCATTCATGATACATTGATGCAAATCCCGCCGCCACCGTTGCCATGTCTCCACAAAAAATGCGCTTTTTTACTAAAGTTCCTAGGGCCGTTTGCATAGTCGTTGCGGAGACACCGATTGGTGCACATTTATAAAAGACATAGAAGAAAAAATGGGAAACAAGGCTGAAATGTACACTTAAAAATCCGAGATGTTTCGGCACAAAACTGAGCCATTTCCAGTCGGAATAATAAAAATAACATTTGAAAATTACAAATAGAAACCTGCAGACTACATGATGGCCGAGCAAATCCGTACCCTTTTCTCGGCCATCATGTAGGCTGCAGGTTTTTCTTTGGAATTTTCATATTTTATTTTCATTCTCCCGACTGAAAATGGCTCAGTTTTGAGCCGAAACGTCTCGGATTTTTATGTGTACTTTTTATCCTTGTTTCCCGTTTTTTCTCCTATTTTTTTGATATCACCATTGTCACGGGCTGCTGCTTTAGAAATGTTAACCTTTGGTGCACATTGTGACCAAATTAGATTTAAGGAAGCCCTTAAAATAGTAGAGAGGGAAAGTTTTGCCAACCTCATGATGAATGCAAGTTGCCTGCATAATAGGCGATTAGGCAAGTTACGAATTTAAGCATTCTGATACAGTCAACTCCGCTTATTTGGGACATTTGTTATAATCTGTGAATGAGTCCCTCTGTCTTCACATTTTTCGGAATAAGACCCAGACTTTTAACATTTTGAGGATAAAATTGCGAATTTCTCCATTTAGATAATGTAAATCCTCATCTTCTTTAATATTTCGTTCTGATCCACTGATATTTGTCATGATTTTTGCGGCTACCACCGTGCCTCTTTTAGTTTTTGAAATAGGTATAATCCAGGCAGCGGCCTTTTGAGGGCTCGAATAGTCATCCGGGGGATGGACCGTGTAGTGACTAGAAAGCATACTCTTTGGTTATTTCTGAGTCACCCATTTAAAAAGTTAAAAAATCCATCCATAATTTTGATCTCAAACATACGTATGCGAGTTGATGTGTTAATGAAAATTTTGGAACATTCCAGTTAAGGCACGGGATTTCGAGATTTAGCCATCAAATTGCTCGTTATCAGCAAAAGTATAGTGAAATACGAAATATCTTTCTTCCCGTTACTTCATGCCCTCATCAATACAATCGTCGCAGAGGGTTTACAAAAATTTAAAACGCCTTCAAATATTCCCATATGCAACACGTGCATTCATGGAACACGAATAGTTGCATCCAGCTACTGCTATATACATTTTGCATTATTCCATTTATCAGTGAGGATTTCATATTCGGCATTTTGCCGAATATTGTTGAATGAAGTGATAGCAATGAAAAGATGACATCAAGATCGCACCTTACAAAGTCTGCTTTTACTAAAAAAATAGAAACTTTGAAGGCGCACCTCAAAATAAATAAAATGTAAAAAGGTGGAAATTTTCACATGGAGTCCTAATTGGCAAGACTCGGCGGAAATAAAGATCGAGGTTAGGTATACTTGAGGTTCCAGCCCCCCCCCCCCCCCCCCGCCTCCGCCTTCAAAATCCGGCCCATGCGCGTTTTGCAGATTCCCCATCTAGCGGCCCTTCAAGACGTTCAGTTCGTTGTCCGGGCTTAGAGTACCTTCTCAGGGAGAGTATGGACAACTCGAAAATTTGGAGGTTAGGTTTGATCAGGTTATGTAGCTTCTAAGGCCCAAGAAGGCAGCCAACCTATGAACTCGAACTATCCAGTGGCATTATTTAAAACTCCAAGAGTAGCTAAACTGATCAACAATTATAAAAGAACGTACACGATTTGATTTCGCATACATTTTCATAGTTTCAAAGTCTTAATCCTTAAAAACGCTCGTTTAAACTGCGCTGTCGGCCCTGGTGATTAGTCTTTCAAATGCATAGGTTGGCAGCGGTACTTTTTTATTGATTTTCGTTTTTCACGTTGCTGCCCTTTTGGGCCCGCGCTACATAACTCGAGTTGTCCATACTCTCCCTGGAAATGCACTGAGTTAAGCAGAAAGGAACCAACCCACATTTTGGAAAAAATTGAGTTATGAGTGGTTTCAAACTCAACCACTGCTCTACTATCTATCGCCAAAAATTCAAAGTTTTTGTTCGAGCAACTTTTGCAGAAATTGAACTTGAAGTTTATCTTTTACATTGAGTCTTATGCAGGAGCCAAACTTTAAACCTCTTTTTCTCGGTTCGATCCCGATGTGGCTTGGTTCCTTTCTGTTTAACTCTGTCCAAATGTACTCTATTCGGGCTAATGCAAAAGGCTCCCTCATTTAAGATCCGTTCAGGAGTGGATTATTTTTTATGGAGTGACGTGTGTGTCTGATTTGATTCCTATCGGACGAAGGAGTTGGAAATGGCGGCAACAGGGCGTTGGGGGATATCGACGAAACATCAGTGGTGGAGTCGCGTGTCACTTGTCGCGCGAGGCTCGCCCGAGACGAGTCCCAACCCGGAGCCGACTCGAGCTTATTTGCATGTTTACAAATTGCTCACTTGTTCGCTCTCCACCGGCGCGGCTCAGGCGCTTTCCGCTTTTCGCTTTTTGTCACTCATGTGCCCCTGCCCTGCCCCCCTGCCCTCTGCCCCCCCTCACCCCTGCCCATGTGCATGTAATTAAATTCGCATGAGTCGCTGTTGCCCCGGGCGCCCCTCCAATCAGCGCTCTCCTCATCCTCCTGCCTACCATCGCCCATACCAAGAAAGTATCCACCAACCTAGTCACTTCTTTGCAAATCTACCGTGCTAACCAAGAACGTCGTATCAACATTCGGGCCTTGCCAAATTTCCCCAGATAAAATGTTCACTTTTCAGGAGAGTTATGAATATTTTTCTTTTAAATTTTCAGGAACTTGAGGTGAAACTGCAAGCAAAAGTATCTGGACAATTGGAAAAAAACATTCACAAATTTACCAGGAAATTCGCGTTTTATAAGAGGAAATTTGGCAACGCCTGAAGGTTCTTACGGCGTTTTTCCTTAGCACGGCAGCAATCTTTCCTGTCCCAACCGGGTTGCCGACTCGAGATATTTTTCCGAAAGTCGAATACTGCCATGTTAGAGAAGAACGCCGCATGAACCTTCGAGAGTTGCCAAATTTCCCCGAGTAAAACATGTATTTCTGAAGAAAGTTATGCATATTTTTCCTTGACATCTATATTATACAGCTACAAGCAAAATCTTGGAGGCACTATTTCTGACGAACTGCCGGACCGATAAGGATGATCTTTACATGTATGTCATTTGTAGGAGATGTAGATGTGCAAAAAATTATGAAACCCCGAACTTTTAATGTTGTAGAGCTTTTAAAGCTCATGCCACTTAAGTCCAATGTTAATAGCGTGAGAGATATGACGTTTCCGCCAGAAACGTCAAGGTGTGGGATTCTACCTGAGTGACTCGAATAAACAATAAAACAATGGAAAAGCTCGTGAAGGGCTCCTCATTCGAAGAGTTGAGGAACGGTGCATCGCTCAGGGTTCAAGGTTCAAGGTCCAAGGTGTAAGGTTTAACTCAATTTTTCCTGCATTCCATCCAGCTATTCCTCATCATTTACAAATCTGAGTGTTACGTCGAAAATTTTGAAATCGATGCAGCTCGAACACAAAATGGTGTATTAAAATGGAAGAACATTTTTGCCTATACATATGCGTATAGGGCCCGCGAAGCGGGCCTGAGGGCGCGAGGCGCCCTCCCGGGGGTTGGGCCGCGTAGCGGTCAGGGGGCAGGGCCCCCTAGTTTTCTTATATTTTAGATTAAAGTAAGACGAAATTGTCTAAAAAATTGGAAGAAAAATATTCAGAATTCTCCTAGTAAATTTGTTAGTTATTAAAGGGAATATGGCAACGCCTTAAGGCTCATACGACGTTTTTCCGTAGCACGGCAGAATAGAGACCCTCAGGATTGTAATCACGAAATTTCAAAGCTATGTTCCTACTGTTGATGTTCAAAAGTTACAAGGATGATACCCGGTGCTGCTGGTGGTACTGGGACTTTTGGATCACCCTAAAAGTAAGATAAAATTGCGGAGTCCTTAAAATATATGGTGTCTCTGCAAATCGCGTTACCGTGAAATTTGTCAACAACGGAAGGAGGCGATGTCACGCGACAGTGCGTGCTGCTCCAAACTTCAAAAGGGGGTTTTGGACTTGGAACTTCACCGCGCCAACGAATGTGTTTTCAAAAGAAACCGAGTTCATTTTCAAATGAACTTTAAAACGCTAATTCTATACTGCATCTTAAGGCTCATCTGAAGACGACTGAATGCCTTTCCTTAAATATATCGTCCTCCTAGCGTAACTACAACTGCTAGTCAACCTTAACCCAAACACTTTATGACTCCACCGTAACATCTCTACTTATTGTTATACACTCATGTTCGACTTTTCACTATCTGTTGCCATTTTGCGCATTGATTTTTCTTTGGATGGGTATCTCGGGGCGGAGTGTAAATTATAGTAATGAAATTATATTATAATCTTTTTTAAAGACGAAGCAGCGTTCTGCGTTGAAATTGTACTAACCGTTCCGGGCGCGCTTCGCGGAGATATTGGAGATATCCCTACCGAATACCCCTATAATTCTGTAACTTTCAATAAATAGTATCACTATGTAAAAGAGCAAGTAGACGTTTCAATGTTATCATTATCATTAGCCTTGTTGAACCTCACGTAACTCAAACTAATCATTTTCGTTGTTTATTTGTTACAGGTAAGTCAATCGGCAATCTGATTACGCAAACAAATTTCTTGGATGGATACGATCTTAAGAAGGTGAAAAATATATCTGTCAATTTATTTAATTATTTTTTATTTTTTTTTGCATTACCTGTCGATATGGTTTTTCAATAATAAAGAACTCCTCGATTTTCAAGACATTTTTACGATAAAATAGGGATCCATAAAGAAAGCAGTATTCAATAAAATTACACTTACCAGCCGCGTGTTAAGCTCTGTTTGAAATCTGGTAGTGGCTATTAGATTTCCTGTGGATCAGATGTAATGAGAAATTTAGTAACCACCGGTATTTTTTTAAAGGGCTTGAGTTCCTAGATTAGCAAAGATTATTAGATATGGCCGAACGGCTAGTTTCTACGTTCAATATCAACAGGGGCATCGTCTTTTGAAAAACACGGTTTATGACATCATTTACCGCGGCAGTACGTAGGTACCATGTTTCTTCCCATTTTGGGTTCCCCTGGTAAAAATTGGCGATAGGAGCTGCGTTTTAAAATACCATAGGAGTTCCTATAGCCGACTAAAGATGGCTGTTGAAAATCATATAGCTGACTGTAGAAAGCGGAGCAAATCATACAGCCGGGCTATACGAAGCTATAAAAAAGTATACAATCGGGCTATAGTTCCTATCGCCGGGCTTTACACTTTATCGCCATTAGCTATAAAAGGCTATAAGAAATAGTGTAGAAATTCGTGTGCTTTGGAAATTGGAAATGATTAAGTTTGATACGGAACTACCTTAATATTTACAAAACACACATTATATTTTCCTTTAAAACATATTTTTTTTCATCAATTAAAATGAGAATAGTCCATACAGAGTGAGCAAAAATTTCAAAATCATGAGTTGAAAAACGCTGACTCCGCGAGATTAAATATTAGAGCCCAACACAAAGCGGAGCGGCGACGCACTGGCGCCTACAAACCTAACAGGGATACTTCACGCATTGCGCAATGCGTGAAGTATCCCTGTTAGGTTTGTAGGCGCCAATGCGTGTTTCGTGCTGGCTGCCCGCCTGCCACGGCGCTTGAAGCAACTATTTCACACCAGAGGTATTGCACACTATCATAGGAAATTGAAGGCGCTCCAACATATTAAGAATGACGAGCATCCTTCAAAAGTACGGAGCTTTCCTCGCAAAATAAATCAAGATACTACGGCACAAAAAGAGAGCGGTGGTCCCAAAACTAAGTGATTCCCAGTATCCGTAATTAGTAACGTTTAGCATAAACTTTATCGTCTGGCTGTTGGTTAATCGCCATCGGCTATAAAAGGTTATACGAAATTGTACAGCCGGCTACAGAAGCTATTGGAAATCTTACAGAAGGCTTTAGGTCTATAGTATTTTGGAACACACATTCTACTGCCAATTTTTACCAGGGTCTACAATTAGAAAAACACACTTGTACAGGTTTCTCGCTTGAAAACGCGGATGAAAGCAACGCGCGTGGAAGCAACCGTTGTATGCATCAACGGGGTGAATGACGTCATAGCATTGTTAATACTGGAGTTAAAACTTGGTGGTGTTGGGGCAGATATTTTTTTTCCCCCCTGGATACAAAACCATTGAAACACAATTTTCTGACAGACGTGGACCAAGCGCATTCTTTTGGCCTCAGTTCCTCAATTCAGACCTCTTAAAGCACGATTCATTATGCAAAAATCGAAATGAGCTACACAACAGTTTATCAAGTGGCAGCTTATGACTTCTGTTTGAATTACGAATTTACAATCATTCGATATCGAGTGCTTGAGATCATAATCCTCTTCTAAGCTGCCGAGATAAGGGAAAACACCATACGAACATTCGAGATTGCCAAATTTCCCCCAGTCAAATTGCAATTTCTAAGGAGAGTCATGAATATTTTCTCTCGAGATTTTTAGATTATTTAGATCCGATTGCAAAGGAAATCTTCTGAAAAATTGGAGGCAAAACATTCACAGATTTCCTTATGAAACGCGGCAACGTCTGAAGGCTCATATGTTGTTCTTTCTTAGGACGGGAAGTCTGCGGAAACATCAATGTTTGCGCGAAATAGTCTCAAGTGATGCTCTAAATCCATCCTTACAATTTCATATCTCAATCTCCCTCGTTGAATTGGGCTCTCATACATGCGCGTAATGGCTTCAGTGAGGAGATGAAGAGATCAAGAGAACATAAGGAGCAAGACACGTTGAAAAATATTAGTTGGAAAAAGTCTGGGCGGAGAAGGGGGCCAAGCGCGGACTCACCTTGGCGCGGCCGTAAATCAAGGAAACAAAAGGAAACACGCTGGAAGAGGGAACACGTAATGCTCCCAGACGAAGAAACACTTAAGGTTGAATTATAAGCTATCTCCCATCCCATCCCATCACATCGACCCCCTCGGCTTGCTTATGTTTTGTTTGCGGCTGGGCCGGGGCTCGGCAGTTCCCGTTTATATTGAGACCGTGCTCGGCCGCCGCACAACAAAACGAGCCTTTCAGGGAGGTAGCCAAGAAAAAACGAAAAAAATGTGGCCCCAACTCTTTGTAACAACGTCGCAAAACAGTCCTGGGTCAACAGTATTTTCCGGGATAGAAAGCTCAACAAATTTCACCCCTTCATATATTTTGGAATTTTTCGTTTGAAGCTCGCTGAACAGTCAGTATCACATTCTGCCATCAGGCTCTATAATAATCTTTCACTAAAATAAAGAAATCTATTGAAAGACTTGGAAGTTAACGCTTTTTTCAAGGGATTAAAATTTTAATTAGTTTGTAAGGGATTTTATTCTTTAAGTGTTTTTTATAATTATGTGTAAAAAGTAAATTTTATTTCATTTTTTTTTGGGGGNGGGTAGTTTCACTGACAAGTATGCTTGGACACTATTTTTGTGTCATTCATGTACACTAGTGTAAATAAAATAAAATAATTAATACAATTTCAATTAGAGTAAAAAACTTGAGCTATTTGTATAATGAGTATATCAGTACAAGGCTGATGGTGAGAGAGTTCATCTGTCTGAGCCTAACAACCCCCCCCCCCCCNGACCAAGTCTTGTACTTGTACTCTTTAGAACTCAAAATTTTTTGAATTTTTGGCCTTTCTTTCCCCGTAATTAGTGTGGACCCAGCACTAGTTTACCACGTTACTGCAAACCCTAAATTTCCACAACGCTAAGATTTTTTGCTCATTGAAGCTCTCTACTCTACAGATGTCATAATGATTTGGCCATTCTGGGTCTAATACTGGCCTGAACATAGTTCTGACTGCAAATTTTGGCGAAAAATGCGGGTTTTCCGCATTTTTCGCCAAAATCGGCAGTCAGACGTATTTTTAGGCCAGTGATGCATTCCATTAACCAAGGACCCTAAATGAGCGAAGAATCGCATTGAGTTTAGGAAATTGGGGGTAGGCTCTAAAACGGACCTTCTCTGTACCCCTACTTTTGATTTGTTTCTCTCATCAAATTTCAAAATTTAAGGGGTGATTCTTCCAAATAATGTTTCAAGAAAAGCAATGAAACAATTTTTAAAACTTGGTCGTTTTTGCATCCTCGAATTACAAACTCCTGAAGTTTCCAAAGTTTGTCCGTCTTTCTCCATCGATTCCTATGTGTTCCGCTGGGGGCCCGTCAGGTTTTCTGCCGTGCTAAGGAGTAACACCATGTACACCATTCAACCGTTGCCAAATTTCCTTCGACAAATCCTAAATTTTTGAGTTAAGTTATAAATATTTCTCTTCCAACTTTTCGCAGCATTCCGTTCCCAATTTTTTCTAAAATATCCGAAAATTACAAGGAAATTGAAGCATAACTTTCTTCAAGAATTGATCTTTCCTGAGAGGAAATCTGGCAGCATTGGACTGTTTATATGGCGTTCTTCCTCAGCTCGTCAGGTTTTCTGAGCGACGGCTGAAACGAGGCGGTGCACATTGGATCGAGCCAATTCGAGAGGTCGGACATGAAATTTTTGACTAAAACTGTAAATTCTGATGTTTATTTCATCACATTTTAATTTTCAAGGGGTGCTTCAAGTAGAATATTTCAGGAGAAAACCAATGGAACCAATTTTGGAACCTCAAAGTTTCATACAAACGGAGTCATAAGTGCTTACAGTTTCCAAAGTGTGTCCAACATCTCCTATTGACGCGATCTACTGTGCGGCGATGGCAACTTATTCCCGTCGGCTCCCGACTTTGTTTTCCTGTTCGCCCACCACCAACACCGCTGGAACTGGATCCCAAAACACGTCCCAGGTTTAATGGCCCTCCCAGATGACCACAACCTTTTCTTAGAGAGCTTTTCCTTACCAATCAAGGAATTTTTAAACTCCTCTCAAGGACTGGACTATTTTAGGGCCTCAGACGCGTTCTTTAGTCCACATCTCCCCTTGAAATCTCTTTTCGTTTTTTCAAGTCGTTCAATCGCCTTCAGTGGTGATTTCTATCCATTGAACAGAGAATTTGGAGGTGTCTTAAATTTGATGAATTTCGTGTTTAAGTGGAAACTACTAAGTGAACTGAACACTAGGATACCCTTGGTTCATGAATCGAACAATTATTGGAGAAGATATGACACAATGATCTAATCTGCTAAAATACGTGTGTTTAAATGGGAAATGCCGACAGATGACGTTACTAGGCGGTGCATTTTCTCATTTTTAAATCTATTTCTACACTATTTCCCATATCAGAAAAAATTATAAATCATACTGTGAAATCAGCTCTTAAAGCACTTTCAGACGAAGAAATAAAAAATGTGCATACAAATTCTGCATTGAAGTAATCGGCATTAATGCAAAGAAGGGGGGCCCTACCCTGTTTTTTTCTTTCTTGAAGTATGAGCTCTACCTTGTGCTCCATGGATATATATTCATAAGTTTCTGGCTAAGTTCAGCACAAATATATGTAGTTCTTAGAATTTTACCGATAAAACGGAGAAAGCGATGGAAAATACAGTGGAACAAATGGGGAAGGAAAGGAAGGGGGAGAGAGAGAGAGATAAGATGGAAAGATAGAAGCAAACCTCGAGTTGGGTAGGTCGGTTAGTCGAGTTAGGCGCACATGCAAAATTGCCACTGATCGGATTAGGATCGTACTCGTAGTCATTTCTTAAGCAGGTCCTTTTCTGAAGATGCCCCCTCTGGTTTGAATCGTGATTTAGGAAGCTATATAGGTTTAAAGTAGCATCATAAAAAGGACAAGTTTTTTCCAACCTCGTGTGGATTTCAGCAACAGAACTTTGGAGATGGATCCTTGCGTGGGATTGCAATGTTTTGCTACCCAAAAAAAAAGCAAAAAACAAAAAAAACAAAATAAAACAAGAAATAAAGGAAAATGCTCTACGATGTTGACAAACTTTAAGACAGGCACGAAAAAAACCCTACCCTAAAATTTACAGAACTCGCAAAATGTGTCTTTGTATTTTGTATTATTTAAAGCGGTAAATCATTATAATCCCATAACATGAGTTATATGCAAAGATGTGCGTAGTTAGTAACTACGCACCGCGCTCATTGCTTCGAGGACGAAAAAATCCAGAGCGCCTTCAGTTTTGTGTGTATGCAACGTGAGTGACTCTCGAGCACGAATAATTGTGGGTGTAGTAGGCGTTATGAACAACGCCTCGTTCACGCTTAACATGACAATCAAGGAAGTAGTGGTTGCATTGCACTTGGCAGAAATTTCAATAACTGGTCAAATGCTCTTGTTCTTGTTGTTTCTGTGTAGTTCTTACAAAACGGTATTGCACCGAGAGTGTTGTTTCCTCAAAGAAGTAATGTTCTCTTTATAATGGCTCGATATTATCTTAAATATCGTCGGTCTAGTTCCCTCCTACCATTCATAAATATCCGTGTAAAAATGGGTCTCAAGTTGACGAGGTGTAGGAAAGGCTTTTTTTGACGTGGGAAAACAGGCAGCGCGGATTGCGGGCAAGACGAGAAAAGACGGGGTGGCGGCTGGAAAAGTGACCTAAATCCGTTGCCACGCGGGCCGCTTGTAAAATTGTTAAGTATGAGCCCTTAAATAGATCCCCGGGGAGTCATAACGCCTTACATTCTTTATTGTGGGCAATCGCCCGGTGAACTTAAATAGTTGAGCAAAGTGTTTCCACGAACCTCGACCCTCGTTTCAGCGGCGGGATTTCGTCCCCCCCCCC
>NW_017547207.1:117350-138114 GCF_001854935.1 Bemisia tabaci | reverse complement strand
AAAAAAAAAGTTAGCCCCCGCCCCCCTTAGGGGGGGCCGCCCCCCAAAATTTTGGGGGGACCAAAAAATTGCTACTTTAGACCGAGGAACATTCCCAAAGTTTCAAACTTCTATCTCAATTTGGAAAAAAGTTACAGGGGTGGTCAGTGACTTTTGGATAACCCTGTATATCAAAGCACTACACAAAATGTTTCCTCTCCAAAATTGCATTAGAATACCAAACGCACAACGAGAAGTTTATAAATCAACTCATGAACACGATATGAATGTTTACAATGGGCATTGTTTCAATGGAAAAACTTCAAATGACGTCATTAATTTGTATAATTATACTTACATTTGATTGCTGTTTTAAAAATACTTATTTATACCTTGTTCAGAAGTAGAATTCCGAACTGTATTTCTGGTTCAGACCTTGTCCACTCCAGGTGTAATTTTTGTCGTAAACCCCTTCCGGCGCTGGTCATAAATCGATACCTACCTACTAAGCGATATAAACCAAGAGTTCCAGTGACGTCAGGTCCGAATAAGTGTTGGTAACAAGCTTACGACAGTGGCGATTTTCATGAAAGGTTCGATTTGACAGCGCTTGTCTCTTCCCGCTGGCATCCTTCTCGGCATCCTCAACGGCAACAAATAATATGGTAATAAACCAGGGATTAATCCTAACTTATGGCGCTTTCGAGGCAGGGATTACGGGCATCCTATTACCCCCCCCCACCCCTCATCGTTACCGTCTTTCACCCTGTCGCGTACTCAGCCGGGTTGCCTCGCCAATTCCCTCGCTGCGAGCGCGTCAAAATTTCGGCGCCAGGAATTTCCGCGCTCACCTGCCCGTATTCTACTCGAATTTCTCCGAGATCGGTTTCCGTCACATGTTCCATCAAGCTTCACCAGGCTGTTTCTAAAAATATGAGCTATTCATTTTAGAACTAGGCGTCCATTTAATGCTACTAAAACACTATACGTTAAATCTCAAAAATATTATTTTTATATATCTCCTGGATTTTCTCTCTTATTCTCGAGTGTGAAACATTACAGCGATCAAAGTTAATGTAATAACACCTCAAAACATTACTTGCAAAGTTTTGATAGTTTTGCATCGTTAAACTGATATTGACGATCAGAAATATATATATTTTTCAAATTCCGGAAATATTTGCCACCTTGGTCAAATCTCATGAAAAGTTCCAAGAAAGTTGCCCCTATTTTGGGAAACTCGCGGACTGTACACTGATCTTAAAAGAGAACCTCGTATTGAGAAAAGCTTCCATTTTAATTATTATCTTTAGTCCAAAGCTAAAATCCTCGCGATACAGTGTTGGAAAGTCCACGTTGCGATCCCATACGCTTCTTTAATTCTAAACGATTCATAGTTTGGAATGCTGTTCGGCGGACACTGATCCTTCTCTATACTGCCGTGCTAAGGAAAAACGCCGTATAAGCCTTCAGGCATCGCCAAATTTAAGATAAAGTACGAATTTTCATGAAAATATGTGAATAATTTCCCTCCAAATTTTCCAATTTTGTACGCAATTTAATCTAAATAATCTGAAAATTTCAAGGAAAAACATGCAAAACTTCCTTTAAAAATACATGTTTTATCCGAGGAAATTCGGTAACTCTCGCATGTTCACACGGCGTTTTTCCTCAGCACGGTAGTATAGTATTAAATCCTGAGAGTAACGCGTAACATCTAAGGTACCAAGTGCCTCGGGTAACTGGACTGTGATATAGTCAGGTGGCGTACCGGCGGCGTACCCCCTAGTCTTTGTGTTAAGTTGAAAAATATTACCATATAGTGTTCCATTTCAGTCACTTGTCGATGAAAACCTAAAGTTCTTAGAAGAGGGGCAAAAAAGCCTTATGTTGTGGGATAGCTTCTTTACGCTGCATATTGGGACCTCTCGAGGCCATATCCACCAATACGTGGGTCCCTGTCTGAAAATGTAATTATTTTGACGCTCGGCATCTGTTTTTGCCTAACCGCTGAATTGAAGGAAAATAATGTCTCGCTATCGGGAGCCTGATTTTGAATAAATGATATCCTTTTACAACTTTGTAATAATACATTTTCATCCGCAAGTTTTTCTGGGACACATGAATTTGACGGTATAGTGTTTAAAAAACACGATCATTTTTAAGATCACGGTTTTTAACTGTCGGGAGACATTTTTACAGCTAAGTACTTGTTTCTATTTACGACCAAGAGAGGCAGATGATCCGAGCCTTCCACTGACGCCCCCCCCCCTCCCTCTTTACCCACTTATCTCCCCCACATCTCCTACCACCCCTTCCATCCCTCCAAAAATGATATCTGTTTTTTTTCCTTCTCCTTTTCGTAAAATCTCTCACGAACCCCGTTTCTTCATTGGTGGCACCACCGATAGCACCAGATTTAGCACTGAATTTCCGCCAAGGTCAAGGACACTCCTTCAGATAAACGGAAACCCATTACGATGCAGGTATACTGCCATGAATCCATTTTAGAATGGTGCAGTAGGAGGTCATTAAGAATGTTTCTGGAATTGTGATTTAACTGAAACGGCGGTGTAATGGCCACCGCTTCCCATTTCCGCGGCAGCGAATTCAGTTTGAAGGAGTCATTACTGCTGCGCGGAAGTTAATTATTTCCGAATGAAGCTCCAGAATAGTGTTGTTGGGGTCCCAAGGATTGACTTCATGAGCTTATCAGATCTTTCAGCAATCAAAGCTTGTTTTCTCGTGGGCGGACTACAAACTTTCTTTGTAAAATTGTGCATTTCTCATATGGTTTGGCTTTAAGCTCTTGAAAAATGTGAAACTCTGTCGTTGAAGTTTCGTCATTTTACTCTTCTCCATAAGACATGTGCACTGAGTCGCTCATTCATTACAAGGTATCTGATTAATTTATATCATCAAGCGGGACTACTACTAATTTCGGTAGCACGAAAAGACCCATTTTGATGGCCAAAGTGTTAAACCACATACCTCCTTAGTAAATTTTTGGGATCTCCGCTCCTACTGTATTTTTTCGTAGAAGTACAAGCCGACTTCATAGCTTCAAATTTTCAAAGATTATTACTCTAACAAAGTGTAAAAACCAAGGAGGTTTTCAAGAAATTACGTTGACTTATCACGCGTCCTGCGTCCAAAAAAAAAATAAAGTCTGACATGAAGTCTGCGCAGAGGTGGATCCAGCGATTTGGCAACACCGGATTACCCACGATTAAAGCTATGCTGAATAATCGATTCTTCTCACAGCACCTGATCCCTCCAAGAATCGATACATCCCATTGGTTTAAATGGAGAAAAGACAATGTTGCCAATTTTCTGGGTCCGCCGAAGAGTCTGCAGCGTCGCAAACGGAGTTACGTTTTTTTGCACTTGGGCCATCTTTTTGTGGTTTTTCCCCCACCTTTTCATGTAGGGATTAGCATTTCCCAACTTTTGCCATCCACACGTGCTCCTCGAAAACTGCCGATGCGGATGCACGCCTTAGGTTGGAATCAGTCCAAATGTGACTGTTGCAAGTAATACTGGTCCATAGGGAAGATCGCGGGCAGTAAAATTGTAAAAAACGTGCTTAGTAAAAACGCCGTATGAGTATTCAAGTGTTGCCAAATTTCCTCTCAGGAAATATTAATTTTTGAAGAAAGTTCTGAATATCTCCCCTCCAAGTTTTGAGACTTTTAAAATCAAATTTCGGAGGGAATCCTCCTAAAACTCGGAAGAGAAATATTCATAAATTTTCCCGAAAATTCGTGATTCGTCAAAGGAAATTTGGCAACGCCTGAAGGCTCATACGGAGTTTTTCCTTAGCATGGGAGTATTCTGTCGTGCTGAGGAAACACGCCTCAAGAATCTCCATGCGTTGCCAAATTTCCTTTGATAACCCACAAATTTCCCGGTAAACTTATGAATATTTCTCTTGCAATTTCTGAGACAATTTTGCTCGCAATTCAGCCTAAAGTTCCTGAAATTTTCAAGGGAAAACATCCATTAATTTCCTCAATAATGAACATTTGATCGAATGAAATTTGGCAACTCTCGGATGTTGATACGGGGTTTTTCCTTAGCATGGGAGTATGGGTGATGCCTAGAGGTGGGATTGGCGTAGATGCGGAGTGGCGAAGGCGGGTGAAATTGGAGCAATTAAGAGGAGACGCTGCGACGCTGGGCCGCTGGGAGGGCATAATAATTAGAGGTGTCTAACGTGGGCATTGTTCGCATCGTCACCCACTCACGGCTCCGGGCCGCGACGCGCCGCGACGCGACGCGACGCGCGCCGAGTCCCCAATCTAATTCCGTGTCCTCACGTGTCCTGACTTCCTTGAGTGAATCCGAGTAAACCCAAGCGACAATGAGTGAGTCACAGCCCTCCAACTCTATGCAAATTCAGACAAATTCGCTCGCGTTCCAGTCTCCATCCATCGGCCCCCATCACCCTTCTCATTCCCTCCGCGAGTCCACGTCCTTGAGCACTGCTAATGCCACACATACGGGTTTCCGCCGTCTGGAAAACCTGGAAAAGTAGGAAAAGTCAGAGAATTTACTGAAAAACTCATGGAATTCTTGAAATAAGTCAAGGAATTCATAGAAAAAATTAAGGAACTTCGCTGGCAGCGTTTGAAAGAAGTTAGCCTAATTAAAACGAAGGAAAGTTTGAGTGAATGTTTCGTTCGAGGATCAGGGAAAGTCAGGGTATACGAAATTTTTAGAGTGCAAGTACTAGCTTGACTTAGTGCCCATTTATTTGATGAGAACATGACAGCAATCTTTTCATAGTTTATTAGAGTCGAAACCTTGTGACCCTTAATTCTGAGAAACCACCGGACCGATTTCCTTCATTTTTGTTGCAAACGGTTCCAGGACATTTTGTCAACTATTTTTTGTTCGCGCACCTTTTTTGTCCAGTAGTTTACAAATATTTGTAAAACCTGTTCCAAGCGACATTAATCTCAATGAGCCGCAGTTGTGCCAAAAAAAACTGCAAAAATGGATAAGAGAGGAAAAAAACTAAGAAGCATGCAATCTTTAGTTTTAACCCATTTCTTCATCGATCTTTTAGAGTCAAATACGTCCAATTTTGAGCGTTTCGTTGCGCGTACACCTCGCTGTAGCACAATAAACGCACAAAATGTAAAAGAAAAAATTGGAATGCTTTGAAAATCTTTAAATTTGACACGGAACCATACCAATATTTAAAAAACACACATTATATTATTATTCTCCTTTGATATGAGAATAATCAATGCAGAGTGTGCTAACATTTCAAAATTATGAGTTAAAAAACGCTGACTATGCGAGTATAAATATTAAAGCCGAACAGAGCGGAGCGGCGTGCTGCCAGCGCGAGAGACTCACTGGCGCCTACAAACCTAAGTGGATACTTCACGCATTGCACAATGCTTGAAGTATCCACTTAGGTTTGTAGGCGCCAATGCGCGTTCCGCGCTGGCCGCCCGCCCGCCGCGCCGTGCGGCGGCGCCTGAAGCAACTATTTCACAACAGAGGTGTTGCACAGTATTATACGAAATTGAACGTATTAAGAATGACAGGCATCCTTTAAAAGTACAGATCTTTCCTCGCAAAATAAATCAAGATGCTTATCGTACACAGGAAAAATCTAAGAGCCTTTAGCTGAGGCAAATATAGAGGTTTATCCGGTTCAGGTATAACAAGGTGGGAATTTCTTGAAATATAATTAAGTCCTGTTACACCAAAGAGGTGTAGAGAGTCTTAGTGAATTTTGTCTCGTGGAATTGACGCTCCGCCATTTTTACCAAAACTCCCAACTATAAATTATTCTCCGTTGGACCAAACAGACAAAACAAAAAAACAAGCAAACCCTCATTCTTCCAAGACATTATATATTTTCATCCAAAAAATCGTGAGCAATTGTCGTTTGTATTTACATGTGGGCCAATTAACTTTGGGTCTCAACTGGCACGTGGACCAAAACTCTCGTGCCAAAAAAACGCGTGGACGTAAATTACTAGAAAAAACAGGTGCGCGGACACAAAATCGTTGACGAAATGTCTTAACCTTGCAAACGGAAGCTGTCAATGTCTAAATGATACCAAAAATCCGAGACTTTCAATATCCGCACTTGAAAGTTTTCCTGGAGATTTTCAAACTTTTATGCGCTAATCTTTCCCACAAAGAGTCACCTCTGCGTATATGTATAAGTCACTCCATGCAAGCTACAAGCTCAATGGTTCACCTCTCTTTACTTTTCAGGAAAGGGATAAAGAACTGAATAGAACAATGAAAATCCTATCCCTGATTTTTGGCTCCTGCTTTTTTCCTCCAGAGAGGCAACGACCAATGTCAATAGGTAGGACCCTCCCCCCCTTTCCCCTTGTTCCTGACTTTCCAAAAGAATGTTCAACGCCGTTTTTGGATGAGGGCGTAAAGTGACCTCCTAGCTCGCTCGGCGAGCCATAACCACTCGGGAAGTGAGTGATCGGTGGCTCAGGGGGCGGAACGAAGCGAGCTGAAGAAGCTCGTTTAGAAATACTCTCGATTTCCTGTGGCAGGGTAAATCCTGCCGGTAAAAACCGGAAAATATCAGGATATTGTATTTCATCACTATAAATGAGGAAAATGTCGGGAGAATCGGTTATATAGATCAGAAAATTCCGAGTGTCAAGCAATTTTCAACTACGCACAATCGATTGCATGCAAAAGTAAAACGTTTAATTCAATTCACCATGTAAGTTGGTTTACATTGAACGAGTGTCAATTTATTCCCGCAATATGTATCAAGAAATTTTATTCAAAATTTACGAGAAAATCAGGAAAATCCAAAATGAAATCTTAGTAGACACACTGTCTGGATGTGAGTGGTCGCACAGTCTGACGCACAGAAGGAAAAGTCATTGAGAGAGATCGGGCCTGGAACAGTTGACTAAAACTGCAGATATTGAGGTTTATTTCGATAGATTTTAAATTTTAGAAAGTGTCTCTAGAAGGAAATTTCACGAGAAAATCACTGAAAGAACTTTCACTTGTCCACGCTCTATAGTGACAAAGATAATATGGTTGAAAGTTGTGGTATGTCCATGCTTTCCGAGCGACTCGCCCCGTTGTGCGACGGGGAAAAGGTAACTCGGCGGAGGGAGCACCTCCATGAGCGGTGAGCGGGCTGGAACAATGAACCTCCTGTTTGCGCTGAAATCGGATAATGGACAAATAGAGGACTTTCAGGTTCTCCACTGGACCGATCGCCGATGAAATTACGAGCTCACAGCTTTAATTAAGCCTTAATTAGTATCCCACGGCCCCGCGCCTCGCCCGTTCGTGCTCTCCCGAGTCACTCTTGCCAGATCCTGCACTTTCCCCCCATTGAAACCAATGCAAAATATCCACAATTTATCACAAAATCCGGCAACCAGGCTCCTCGTGCCGCGTGGCCCCATCTTTTGCGCTTCTTTACACACAGCATGAAGCGCATCCCTCCAGGTCCAGGATTTACGAGACCCCTCCTCCCGTTTAGTTTGTAAATCGTCGCTTATCGATATTTTCATATTTGGAGCTATAGTTAGTGGTCGATTTTAAAGAAATACTCGAAAATCGATCGTTTTCTGTAGGTTTTAATGCAAGATCAAACGATATCCCGCCGCGAATCTCGTTTTCGGCTGGAAAAACTTCGCCTTGTCCACGAATTGTGAATCGTTCGCATTCGCAACTGTGCAAACTGCGCCGGAACTGAATCATTCGCATGAATCGCCCGGAAAAAGTTGGACGATTTATCGTTGTCTCTCAGTCGTGATGACTTATCTCGTGAGCTCTGAAGCACATTCAGTTGTGTGGAAAATAGGGCTCAACTCGAAAAGCTGTTACGTCGCAGGATCCACGTTATGAGGCATCCGCGTTTATTTAAGCGTCCGATCAATCGTGAAATCAAGCAGTCAGTATAGCGTTTTTTTCGTGAAAGGAAGAAAAATAACTTTGCCAATGCTGCTCTTCACGGTTGCAAATCACTCGAAGCGAATTTACACAATCAGATGTGAGCGGTGCATCATTTTAGATGGTTGTGAATTTTTTTCCTCTTTTTTTTTTCGTCGTAATCGGTTTTCTTGTCAGTCTCATTGGATACCTATGAAATGCAAGAATCGAAATATACTATCTCTAATGGTAAATTTGTTCATTGAATCGTTGCCACCCGTGGTATCTAATTTAGGGGCTTGGAGGACAAGGTGCATGAGTGCAATTTTTGAAAAAAAGTTGAGGTATTAATAATTTCAAGTAAAACTAGTCTCAACGCATTTTCTGTGAAAAATTTGCTCCCAAATTCCAATTTTTAAGGATCAAAAAGTTAGTTTGAACTTTCTTTCCGCCGTAAGACTCCATGCAATTTCGAAAGTCCTAATACGGATCTCTCGAAATGGCAAAGACTGCATTTATGCGCCTGGTCCTCCAAGCCCCTCATTTCACCATCGCTTACTGCGTTTATCACCTTCTCTCGTCAAGGAGGCTCCTCACGGTTTACAATGTGATCTACAAAGTACTAAGGAGGTCACAAAACATAGTATCAGGACAAATATAATTTTCATGAATTCCCTTCAATATTTATCAGTATAACTATGGGAATAGATTTATTCTAAGGTGAAATAATGATTGCCATCGCGGAAAATACCAAAAATAAATTTGCTCAACTAGATTGGCTACCCAGTTCGTGGAATGGGCAAGAACATCGGCCAGTTCGCGGACTGGGGCACCGAGGGTGACCTGTCTACGGACAAAATGGGACAAAAAAATCATCTGACTGGGCAATTTCACTAGCCGGCTGTAACATTAATACCATCGAGTTTAACTCGAGGTTTGACGTACATTATTGAAGGTATTTACACAGAAAAGAACTATGTGAAAACGAATTCAATCAAAATGAGCTACGTGCACAGAGACTGCGTGCTACATAATTCCTTTTGATTTAATTCAATTCTACACAAATCCTTTTAGCATAAATAGGTCTGACTGTTCTTTCAATGATGTACTCCGTGGAGACTTTCTTAAACCTCCTTTAATCAAAGCATGTGGCGCCACCTCGAGGGAAAGAACGCGTATGAAAAAGACACCAAGACGACAAGAGGAAAAGCTTTGCTGTAAATTCGGTTTGTGAGAACACGAGTTGACATTTCTTGAGAACAGGAAGTGATTTCTCCGAAGCGCGAAGTCGAAGGGTTTAAGTGGACCCTCCCCCCCTCCCTCAACTCCCCTGCGAGCATAAAACGAGTCGGAGTAGCGAGTGCAGGCGTCTGGCAACATGAATATTGGGACATGAATCCGATCAAGTTGTTTCGATTCAATTTAACAGTTTGTCGCTGCGCTCGCGAGGTGACGCCGACCATCCCCAACTCAATCTCCTCCCAAGAAATGACGAGGAGAGTTCTCGATCTCTGATCACACTTTTGTACTCCCGTCCTAAGGAGCAACGCCGTGTGAGTCTTCAGACTTCGCCAAATTTCTTTTGAAACTAACCTACGCAACCTAACAAAAGGTTAATCAAGAAGGAGACTAATTTAAAATTACTTGCAAGACTTAAATTTCTCAAAATTATCGATGTTTTATAAACTCGTGACCATGAGTTCAAATAAATAAACCCTCTATTGCATGAAATAATTTTGGGTCACGGATTTAGAAATTAACAAAATTTCTGCGAGATCTTTGAAAAATGGAGTCACAATTTCTTTTGAGGGGGAAGGGGCTCTCCTCCCCTTAATGGCCCCTCAAAGTGGTAGTTACATATATGTAGGTCCATATAACCTTGATGAAAATCATAAAAAGAGATGTTACTTATGTGTGATTCTATGCAACTTAGGTAAAAACCCTAAAAAAGAGATGAAATACATGAGGAAGTACAAAATGTATTGAAAAAAAGAAAATATTAGTCTTAAAGGAGAGTAGATATTTGAAGAACACTGTTATTGCCAGCATAAATTAAATTATATGTGAATATTGGCCATATATTTATTTTCATGGGCCAAAATCGGTTGCACGGAATGACATATGTATATCATGTAATTTGTCATTTTCGCCACCAAAGCTGGTTGCGTGAGATCACATAAATGTCATTCGGTTTTCAGTCAATTTATTAAAAACCCATTCAGCATCAAATATTTACTGTGATCGTCTTTCCTCTCCGTATAAGTATAACAATTAATTAAAAACTATCACTACGAACTTCTATCCGCACAGAGTGGATTTTCTAACTTTAGGAGTGGATTTTCAAAAACAATTTTTAGGCGCCAAAGCCCGATTTTTCGGCGCATGGCGCTCGGGGAAGGCAGAACAGTGGCTGTGTTTCTTCCCATCAACATAATTTACTTAGTTTGAAAATTAATTTTTTGTAAGTAAGGATTCGTTCTCGTAGTTGAATTTCCGGGGAAATTTTTGAAAATTTGTCTTCGAATTTTTCGGAGAATTTTCTGCGCGATCATATCTAAATTATCTGAAAATTTCAAAAGGAAATATTCATAAGTCTACGGAAAAATTAACATTTTTCCGGAGGAAATTTGGCAACTGTCGAATGTTGATACGGTGTTTTTTTTTAGTGCGGGAGTGGAGTGCACTTCAACTTAATCCAAAGGGAACGTGATTTCGGAGGGTGGTTTGGTGGCAAATAAACAGCGCGAATACAAATAAAACGGAGGAACGAAGGATGAGGAAATTCAAGAAACCTCAGCGACTTGTCTCAGATTGCTTTTATTGTCTTGTCAGATCGTAATTCGTATACAGTACTCAGCAAATATGTTTAGGATTAACCGCCAGCAATCAAGATCCTATGCAATCTCCTGAAAAGGACTTTTAACCTGAAATTTATACCATTGACTCATTAGTCCATTCCTGACTTAACTTTTCTTTAAAAAGACGTAAAAAACTACATCATTTTAACCGCAGTTTGTCTTGCGGTTTTTTTGCAAGGAAACTGCAAATGGAGAATTTGCACACAAACATTGTATTGCTTCATCTGAGAGTGCCTCATGAGCTGAGTTCGCAGTATTTTTCACATAAAAATCAAAATCAAAATAAATATGTATAAATAATTCTATTAGACACCATTTGACCCTTGTTTGACTTTTCTTAGGGGTTAATCTGAAAACAAATTTTTGACGCCGTGGAAGGAATGTTTTTGCCAGTGACCCCTGTATTTGAAAAGTTTGTTCACATTAAGTAATATAAGAATCTTTTTGGCCCAGTTCAATCGTTCGGTGTTTATTTCGTGTGAATTTTGATTTATTAAGAGTGGGTGCTACTTTTGTCCTACGATGAATACCCCACGAAGGCTGAAAATGGTCGTTTTTCAGATCGAAGCAGGTTAAAAGGACGGAGCATCGAAAAATGAGAAAAGGTAAAAAATTGAGATCGTATCTTGGGGGTTCATCCCGGGGCGAAAGCGGGAAAAGGATGAGGGGCCAATCAGGAACGAAGTAGCGAGAGCCTTTGAAGCCCTTTTGAGGGGGAAAGTAATTACTTCATAGCTTTGAGGCGGAGAAGGTGATGTAAAAGGGATACGGACCGTCAGCTCCACGCAACAACCTCTCAGCAATTTTGCCATGCCAAGGAAAAACACCATATGAACCCTCATACGTTGCCAAGTTACCCTTAACAAATCACTAATTTTTGGGAAAACTTGTACTTATTTTTCGTCCGATTTTTCAAGGAATTTTGTTCGTAATTGCATCTAAAGTTCCTAAAAATGCGTAGGAAAAATATTCATAACTTTCGTCGAAAATGAATATTTTCTGAGAGGAATTTTGGCATCATGTCAATACCCAAACGGCGTTCTTCTTTACCACGGCAGAATTCGACCCGCCTCCAGCAGCCTACAGCTTTGTCCAGGTCTTTCTATTCGTTTCGATAAATAAAGACCTCCTTTACCATATTAATGCGTTTGTAAACATAAGGCCATTATCGGAAAGTAAATTTATAGATAGGGTATGGACATTGAGTCCCATGGAGACCCTTAGGCATTAGGATCCAGAAACATGACGGCATCGCTAAGTGAGAGGGGAGAGGGTTGTTGCCAACCTCAGACGGTTATCATCGCTCCATTTGTTGTCGCAACACAGAAAAAAACGTATGATCCGCAACTGTATTCCTGGATGATTTTAGTCCGGCCAGAGGTGTAGTTGCTTCTACTTGAGGTATGGTGGTTTGGGCACGGATGTGGTTGAATCAATCATAACTCGAGCTGGTTCAAGAACTCTCCAGACCGATTTCAAAGTCAGCCGGAATATTGTTCAAATAATCATACTTTTCGTAAATCTTGTCTTGTAGAGATATATGCTGAAAATATTTTCTTCCAATGCATTGCACAATATTAGTTTTACAAGTTAGTAAATACGATCAACGACGGAATTTGAGTGAAAGTTCACAAAAATTAAAAATAGAAAGGAAATTGCATTTTCTTTCACTTTTAATCATCCAAGTTCAAAGTCCGCATTTTTATAATTTTATCTTTTTATTTTTTTCTATTAATTCCTAACAGCCTAATGAAAACAAAAAGTCCTTGAGAAAAATAATATTCAACGGATATGTGCAACGTGGCTAACTGATAAAGGTGGTTTAGTACTTTGACCAAAGTTTCAGCTTGGAGGTTAGGAGGGTTAGCTCCTTGCTAGTGGAGTGACGTAGCACTGGCGCTGGCGCCGGCGTTGGAAATGATGAATGCGGCTCTCGTTTTTGCACCCCCAAAAGACGTCGCTTCGTGGGGGTTGGAAATTGGTGTTTCCTTGTCGATTCGCCAATTAGCCCCTGTAAAGTTTCGACGAAACGAAAAGGGGTTGAACCACTCGCCGCACCCCGCAGCCCCCACATCAAACGCCCCGTAAACTGGGTCACTTCATTGGTTTCGTTACATGATCACCTTCTTCGGGGAAACCGCAGTTGCATATCGAGAAAATGCCACGTGCACAATAGCACATATTCGCACCCCCTCCCCTCTCTGGAGCATTCGATAAGTCGATTGTAAGCGACAAGGAGGACAGAAAAAGTCAGGTTTTTGGGGAGAAAACGGGAACGTCATAGAGGAGTTCAAATACTTTTAAGGGTTAGACAATTTTTTGTCACGGAATGTGACCGTAAGAATTGCATCAAGTATTAGGTAATCGTTACGCGGATTTATTTTTCTTCGAGTGACAGGGGATTCTGGTTTAGTTAGTCAGATAATGGAGAATTTGCATACAACTTTTTTATTACTTCATCTGAAAGTACTTTAAGAGCTGATTTCACAGTATTTTTTATAATTTTTTCTGATATGGGAAATAGTATAGAAATAGATTTAAAAATGAGAAAATGCACCGCCTAGTAACGTCATCTGTCGGCATTTCCCATTTAAACACACTTATTTTAGCAGATTAGATCATTTTGTCATATCTCCAATAATCGTTCAATTCATAAACCAAGGGTATCCTCGTGTTCAGTTCGCTCAGTTAGTTTCCACTTGAACACGAAATTCATCAGATTTCAGAGACCTGCAATTTCTCTATTGTTCGGTGATGCCGAGGAAAGGAAGGTAAAAGTCTGGCATAATATTCTTTGCTCTTTTTCGGTAAAGGTTGGATTACCAGGGAGAAATCAGGAAGTAGTTAGGTAACTTATAATATGTGCGTAGTAGAACGGGATTTTCCTTTCTTTTTTTTTCTCTCTCTTGTAAATAAGGATAAGAAAATACAGGGAATGCTCGAGTTGAGAATTAGGGTTTCTTTGTAAAACTAGAAAAATGTCAAGGAAAATTTAGAGAAACTCAGAATTTTATTAAAGATTCAACACAGGTGAGAATCAAAAGTCACGACGTTAACCGCGCGAGCTGTCGCTACTTGCAAGCACAAAGATAACTTTTCTGTTGTGCCAATAGAAATCTCAATCAATAAATCAACACTGAGAGTTCGCGTTGCGTTTGAGTTCAAAGGGAATCTCCTTGTTTTAAAGGGACTTCTGTTAGGTATTTCAAGGACTTGTAACTTTAATAAGATTTCCGCTTGACTCAATGAGAATTTTCCCCCGGTAGTTATAACAAGGGGAAATGTCTCTCATCAAATTTCCTCCTTGGATAACCATTCATTTCTCGTGAGAATGACCAAAATTTTCGAAGTGTAACGGACTGGATGGTTTCACCTTGACTTGGCGTTTTAGGATTCTCCCTGACGCAGTGCTGTGTGTATTTAATGGCTAAAACGTGCGTCGATCCCATGGCGAAGGTGTTTGTGTGGGATGACAGCTGGATTTAAATTATGACGCGACGCCAGCGTGGTGTGCTACGCTATCTTATCGGACCCGAAAATTAAAAGTCTGCATGTGGGGCCCAGATAATGTCATTTCACACATGGCGCGGTAAGGCGTGAATTGAGAATATGGACACTTGTTTATTCAGTGTTTCCATCCTGTCATCGGCCGATAGCCCGCTTTCATAGTTTCGGCTTTCGACTCTGTCCCTCCTTCATGCACGAAGGAAAATATTTCAGTGGAACTTTATAGATTTCACGCAGAACTTTAAGCTTAAGAGGCTACTCAAGTATGGTCCTCAAATCCTCCTGAGATGATAGCGTGGATGTAGTCAGCAGTTTCGGGTTGTTAAAGCTACGGTGCGCAACTGCAGCTCGCAGAAATGTAATGTGAATACGATGGGTCACTAAACTACCAACAAATGTTTTAACTTGCAAATAAATTTTTCCAAAGATATATGGCACTAAGAACACGATGTGCATTTTCAAAACGCGGGAAAGTAACTCAGAAACGGAGAAACACGGAGTTCAAAACGCGCAACTTTTCCGCAAATTTAAAACGCCCCGGTTTCGCGACGAAACCGAGTGATTTCATCCGGCACTAATCTGAAGCGAGCACGAGTTTCTACGACTATCGTCAACGGATGACACCATACGCTGTATTTTTCCATCTGCGATATTTCCGAAGATACTGGGCGTAAAAACTAGACGTTTGGATAGATCTCATCATTTTTTCCGAATCTGTTAGTTTGGACCTTCAAAATTAGAACAAAAATGCATAAAATCCTCATGCGCCCTCAATCCCATCGAAAATATGTCCAGTTTTTGTTACTTATTTCATTGGTTTCATTTATATTTACCGTTTTCTAATTTTTCTGTTTCAGGTGAGTCTAAGAATCTTCTTGACACGCAAGTTTTTGTTGGTGTGAATTCACAGTTTTTTGTAAGTTATTTTACTTTTGCGTGGATATAGCTTTTTACAAACGAGCAAAATTATTTTCATTCATTCCTTTCAAAAAACTTTTATTTTTTTTTATTATTTTTTTTACTATATTTTTTTACTTTTAATTATTTTTTTTTAACAGCCAGCCTTCAATCGTTCGAAAAGCGTATCATTTCCGATCGCGAACTTTCGCCTTGAAAAACGCACTCTCGGACCCATTGATTTAACACAAAGAACGAGGATACAACTATATCAACACCTAAGAGGGTAGTTTTGCCTGTCTTTCAATTGAAGGCGTCCGACATGCTCACTCAGTCACTCGTGCAGTCGTGCGAGGCTTGACAAGTATACCGTCCCTTGTTTGAGAAAGTATAGTAAGGTATCCACAAAATATAGTTCAATTACCCTTGCATCTCTTTTTGATTTTCAGTTCTCTTCATTTGAATATCTCTTTCAGGACAAAAAATCATAAATTCGTTTTTTTTTCTCATCTACAATTTTTCTCAAAATCAAGCGATTAGCCACAATATTGATCCTGGTCGAGGGATTTCAAATCTCAATTTATTTGGCCATTCTGTCTTCGGTTGTTCTACTACATGAATTTTCTCTGCTTGAAAACGCCAGAACTTAAAACTGACGTTGCCTCGGTAATGTAAAAGAAAAAATTAAACTGCTTTGAAAATCATTAAATTTGACACGGAACCACCAATATTTAAAAAAAAACACATTATATTATTCTCCTTTGATAAATTGATACATATTTTTTCCCCATCAATTAAATGAGAATAATCAATGCAGAGTGTGCTAACATTTCAAAATCATGAGTTAAAAAACGCTGACTATGCAAGTATAAATATTAAAGCCGAACAGAGCGGAGCGGCGGGCGGCCAGCGCAAAACGCGCATTGGTGCCTACAAACCTAAGTGGTTACTTCAAGCATTGTGCAATGCGTCGCAATGCAATGCCGGGGTCGTGCAGGACTTTAGGATCACCCTATATAGAGCATTACGATCTACATTTCCGTGCTAAGGAAGAGCGCCGTATGAACTTCAGGCGTTGCCAAATTTCCGTTGGTAAATCACGAATTTTCGGGAAAATTTGTAGATATTTTTCTTCCAGTTTTTCAGATAAATTTGTTCGCAATTTTACCTAAAGTTCTTGAAAATTTATGGGAAAAATATTCGTATATAGCTTTCCTTAAAAATAAACATTTTATCGAAGGAAATTTGGCAGCTCTTGAATGTTCATACGACGTTCTTCCTTTGCACGGCAAAAGAAGGAGCATTCAAGATCTTGATTGGAGTTACAGCATTTTTGCCAAGACAATTATCGGGACCATCTTTTTACCCTTTCTTTGTCTAAACAACGAGCGATACAGTGAGCATTCGGACACGCGTCCCTTCGCCGGGGGTAGGGGTGGATTTTATAAGGGGACAGGGAGAGGGGGGCTGGAACCCCCGACGCGGCGGGCAACGTCTAATCCGAATTCATAAAGAAGGACACGGGCTCATATCTCCGTTCTGTGCATTGGATGCGCTAATGAGCAGCCTTGCCGCTCGGGGGATTCCACCCCCGGAAACCCCAGGGCGGGCGCCCGGGGCTCCGGGCAGGGCACCCGCAACTCCGGCAGCACGGGTAACGACCTGGGATTTTTTTCGCCGGCCCAGGCTCCATTATCTCCCGCGCTAAGACCCCCTTTTCCGGCGGCTAAGCTCTCGCCGATCCGCGGAGCATCCACGTCGATGTTGCCAAAATGTGGATAATCCACACGAGGTTTAATACTGATTTATGAGTACTATCTAGCAACATGGATCCGCATCCGGAGAAACCGCCCAAGTGCCCGGGATTTCCATGGGCGATGCGCGGTTGTTGGCGGAGCGGTGTCGGGTGGCCTAATCCTGGGAGATGGGGCTCTGCGGCGGCGGCGGGTGCCCCCGGCTTAACCCCCTCCCCCACTCCGCACCCCGCTCAGGCTGCATCTCGCTGACAATTAAAAGGAGCGCCTTTCGCGGGACATTTAGTCTTCGCCCGGAACCTAATCCAAATCCGTCTCTGAACGTCTTGCGCGGGTGGAGGTAGGCAGCAGCCGGGT
Organism: Bemisia tabaci; assembly: GCF_001854935.1. NCBI lineage: Eukaryota > Metazoa > Arthropoda > Insecta > Hemiptera > Aleyrodidae > Bemisia > Bemisia tabaci. The sequence goes on along the minus strand of NW_017547207.1, from coordinate 120,869 downwards.
CCAGCTTAGGATTCCAGTGGAGGAGGGGGCTTGAAAAATACCCGTTTCATTCTGGAGACTCCTTAAATAAATATCAAACAATAAAAACAAGAAATTATCGAGGGCAGAAAGAGAGGGGGAAAGGGGAGGTGAGAGGGATAAATCCACCTAAGAACTTGAAACCTAAATTTCAATCTTCCTTCCTCGAAATAAGTAGTTCTTACGTGTTTTAAGTGTTCTTGACGTATTATCAAAGCAAGTCCAAGGAGGTGGAATGTTGTCTGGGTAATTCGTGATTTTTGGTGGCAAATGTTTTGCGGCATTTTAAATTTCTGTGACACTAAAATGTACTTGAATCAGCTTACCATTTGATTGAAGGAATTCTCACCAAGCCGTTGTTTCCGTTGCTCTTCTGATACTTCATTCTTTCCCTTTTTCTTTTCCCCTTATTTTTGTACTATCCATATTTTTCTTGGATGTATCGTCTAATTAGTTTCGTTTTTCTCTTTATCTTGTTAAACTCTTTAATATAAAATCATGAGAATAACGCGTACTGCCTGAGGCGCGAGTCCTTGAATTAGAGAAGGTTCAGATGATGATCATGAAGTGATCCGGGGGAGTAGATCCCGAATTCTCTTTATTTTTATTCTTTTTTGTCCGAGTTTTTTTTTCCTCTCCTTCTTCATCCTCTACACAAAGTAAGTGTTTTGGGCGGAAGCTTTATTCAGGGTGATTTCTCTGATACGCATTCTAATGGTTTCCCAAACAAGGTATATTTGAACAGTTTAAAACGACATCACAATTTAACGTTGCAGAATTTTCTTTCGTCTCTCCCTTTTTATTTTTTTATTTTTGAATAGAAAACTGAGAGTACACGCCTCAAAGTTGCAAATGGTTCATTTTTAATGCAGGCGAAATTCATTCAAAATTTAAAGACGTAATATACGAGTAGCCTATTCTTTTTGTTTCAAAAACTGAAACATGAGAAAACATTATACTACAGCATAACATGCAATTATAATAGTCCTCGTTAAATCTGTCCATTTAATCATGAGATCTGGCAAGAAGAGTATCTTCATACGGAATTTGATCCTTTCCGTGGATTTTGGAGGGAAGCGAGTTTACTCTCCTTTTGCCACTTAAGTTTGTTTTCTCTGGCAACTTCATACTCTTCCGGTGATCCGTCCTCAAACGAATAAACATTTTTTCCACGGAAACGAAAAGAATCACGAGCCGAAATCCCTGCTCTTTAGTCTTCTTCCCTTGCCTCGCTCTTATTCCTACTTCCTGAAATTCTCCACTGTCGTATTCCATCTCAATATTAGTTTCTCTTTTTACATGGAAAGCACAACCACGAAACAAACAATGATCTGCAAAAGCTCAGCCGTGTGATTACGATTTTACGTCATATTCTGAGCCTCGGCCTTTGGATCCCTCCTTAAGTCCTTACTCACAAATTCTCTTTATGCGGAAATGGTACCTTCATTATTTTATACCATGAGCTCCGAGACCTCCTAAATTTGCATATCTGGTAACGCTTAAATCCAGCGTTCTACCGGGCTGATTTTCATTATTTTGCGGCTTTCGGCAGACAATTGTCTCTAGATAAGCCCGCTGTATTCAAATTTTGAAAATATGACACAGGTTTTTCTTAAATTACGAGGTAAAAATGCGAATTCTTTCATTTAAACAATGTGAATTTTTATTTTTTGCCACAGTTCGTTTGAGCGTCCTACTGCGCAGATTCCCATGATTTTGCGGTTTTCGACAGGAGATAGTCCCTATAAATAAGCCCGCTGTAATCAGATTTTGCAAATAGCACCCAGGTTTTTTTACATAAAAGTAGATCAGAGAGCTTAGGAAGGGGGGCAAAATTTGAAATTCCTGTCAATGAAAAATGGCGGGAATTTTATACATAGCGGAAAATTGCAAACTAAGCGGAAAATGTTGAATCTTAATCTGTTTGTAGGGTGAGTGAATTAAAGGTATTTTCCTTGCTACAGACTATCAAAAAGCGACGAAACGCCTCGCTCTGTTCCGTTTAATGTCTTGTTTCGTTTAATGTCTTGGCGTGAAATTTGAAAGAAACGCTGATTTTTTCAGTCGATTCTTATTGGTCCCGGCTAGAGAAAGATTGGACAAATGAGAGTCGAGTATTAAAGATTTTTCATTTTTTTGTCGATGCGGGCTCAAGAAAGCACGAAGCGCCCTCGGGGGGTTGGGCGGCGCGGTGTAGCGGCCAGGGAGCATAGCCTCCTAGGAATGTATACACCGGCTGTAGTTTGCGGTAGGTGGTTTTATCTGTGCGTACACAGACCCGTTCCATGTCTTAGCTTCCGATAGTTTTTGCAAAGAGATCTACTTGATATGAAGTTCCGGTCTGATTTTGGATGTGCCTTGTAAGCAAAAATGGTTTTTCTACAAAGTCTCTGATAAAATTTAGTATTCTGTAGTGCACCACTGGACGGAGTGCGAATTTATTTAACATTGGCCACGGGTAATTTTGCATTTCCCACTCACAAGAAAAACAATAATCTTTTTGAATCAAATCACACTCTACAACGGTCTTGGCAGGCTTCTTAATCAATCAGCATTCCTTCCTCGTCCTTTAGGTGGCGTCACCCCTTTGCAGAGACAAGAGACCCCCCACTTGCCTCTAGGCGTCAGGTATACTTACAGATACTACGACAGGTACATGCTATTACTTTCGGGGACTCAACATTTCCTTACAGACAAACATGAGAAAGCACATATCACCAATCATCATCCTTTTTTCGGCTGTTGACCTAACTACTAGGAGAATAATGATCTTCGGGTGGCGTGAAGAGCCAAACAAGTTTACCAAACTAGGGTTTCTTTGCACAAGCTCTCAACACGTTGTTGATCATCCATCTACGAGGTTGGTCAACAGTTAAATGGTGGAGTCCCGAAAGTAAAAGCTTGTACACGCGCCACGACTGCTCCGATTTGATTATGCGCATGCTTTTGACACTAGACACTGTTAGTGGAACTCAAGGCCGGAGCCTGGCTTGGCGCCGGCGCTAGGGCCGTCGGGGTGCCTGGATACGTCTCCCTTCCAGCACAAGAACGCGACTATACTTGGCAATGAGCCTTGATGTCCATAAGACTCAATGCTTTTCCGGGCCCATCTCATATCGTAGTTACGCCTTTTTGAGAGCTAGGTGACGAATAGTGGCTCATGCATGGAAGAGTAGACCTAGTCCCCCGTGCTAAGGAAGAACGCCGTATGAACATTCAAGAGTTGCCACATTTACTTCGATAAAATGTTTATTTTTAAGGAAAGTTATGAATTTTTTTCATTTAAATTTTCAGAATCTTTAGGTGAAATTGCGGACACAATTATCAGAAAAATTGGGAGGAAAATATTCTTAAATTTACCAGGAAAGTCGCGTCTTATCTGAGGAAATTTGGCAAGGCTTGAAGGTTCATACGGCGTTTTTCCTTTGGACGGGAGTGCGGGTGTCAATTAGATGTGCCGCTTTGGGGAGCAAGAGACAAATGGACGGGCATCAATAATTG
>NW_017547207.1:54445-117321 GCF_001854935.1 Bemisia tabaci | reverse complement strand
GGCATCGGCGGTGGCTGCGGTTGTCGCGGGGACAGTCGCTCCGACTACATTAATCCTCGGATAATGTTTCAGCCGCGGCGGCCGCCAACTCGCTCCGAGCTGGAAGCCCGGAAAAATGCAGGCGCGCGGCGCGCTCGCGGCCCGTGATAAATGGCCAAGTGTCGAATCTACTCAACGCTCTGCCGTTGGCTCGTCATCCGAGTAATAGGTCGGCTCTTTTATTCTCCGTCCATTTATTAGTCACCCAATTCCCTCATTCCCTCATTTTACACCGAATCACGACGCAAAACCGAGGCCTCCCTCGTCCGCCCGATTTTCCTATCCGATCAGCCTGTGGAAAAATGGACACCCTCAGTTAGCGTTGCATGCAAAGAAAACTTTGCGAATATCATATTAATGATTGGATGCAACTATTCAAGCTCCACGGGTGTCCGTGTTGCATATTCACGGAAGAGAAGGCGTTTTGACTCTTCAGACACTCATCGCTTCACTCGCGGCGCGGCAATGATGCGGAGAGCTGTATTTTCATCTTTCAAATGACAGAGCGCCTTCAATTCCGTACCGACACTACAAGGACATCTAGTCTTAGGTAGGAACCACATTTGAATTTGTCATTCTCAAAAGTTCTGAAGCCCCGAAAAATCGAAAATTGAGTATTCGCTGATTTGGTATCGCTCAGGCATATGTGTGTGTTTTTTGTTTTTTTTCTTTTTTTCTTTACAAATGTACAAGCAAAAAAAACTGATATTGAAGGCCTGAAAAACCAATAATTAGTTCAATCATTTTCAAAATGACTCAAGCACCGAAGCGCTACCCTGAAATACGGCTGTGAATGATATATCACTCCCTGTTTTTGTGTAAGTTATATTTCCGGTGAAAATGGCATAGAAACTTAGCGTCTGAAGAAATCTTGATATTTCTGCTAATATTTGAATAGCGTAGTGTGATTCGACGGTTGCCATTTTTTGTGTCAGAGAGACTTGCGATGAATCGCATTAATTCGTTCTATAATTTTAGGTACTTGTCATTTTTTTCGAATTTTGAGATCGCACTTCTGTGTTCACGAGACGAATGAATTCATGTACCAAATTTAACAAAGAAATGCAACGTAATAAAGGTAGGCTTTTTTTAGAGGAAAAATATCGCATTCGATACTGATATCGAAACTGCACTCGAATGCGACATTTTTCCTCTGAAAAACCCCTGCCTTTAATACGTTGAATTTTTTTGTCAAATTTGGTACATGAATTCATTAGTCTCATGACAACAGAAAAGCGATCTCAAAATTAACAAGCAGAAAAATCCAACATGAATATGTTGGAAAAGCGTGCCGAATAACTAAAATGTTGGACAAATACCTCTTACTTTCACGTCTTTGCTTTTTGCATCAATTGGTACTTTTTGCTAAATTTGGGAGAAAATATTGATTCATGAACGTTGAATGTAAATTGATTTTAAAGATTCCGTCCAATTATCTTGATTTTAAGCTGATATGCGGCATTTCGCACGACCGTGATTTGGGCGAACTGCCGTGCATCGAAATCGCGTTGAGTTAATCTCTTTGGATTTCGAACTGTAACTTCTCTCCTTTTCGGCCGATTTTTACAAATGAGGTCTCTTTTTATTTGTACTTTAAAGGAAAGTAAGGAAAAACTCCCTAAATAGACGGAAAACAATTTTTGTGAAAATTTGGTGGATCCTGGCGTTACGGTGAATGGTTAATCGGGCGTGGATGATAATAGGTTCGACGAGGTGACCCTCTCCTCGCCGTCTTTTATTGCCTTGCTCGAAACCTGACACCCAAAGCTATATCGGGAGATAACTGCAGTGGTTTGAGTGGATTTCTGCAGGGGCCACGGTTAGTGCATGGTATAAAGAGTCACGAGGCTCATCACAGATTGCACTTGCAGTGCAAGACGCTCATTGGCTAAACAGTTTTGGCGGGAAAGAAGGTTCTAGAGTTGAGTCCTCCGAGCGTAAGAAAGCTTCTATGAGGTTTTTGTCAAATGAAATAATACGGTTTTGACAGGAAAATGTTCTCAAGGGTTCCTTATTAGCAGTTCATTCGGTTTTTTGGTAAGAGACCATCAGGGCTTGACAGTATAATGGTTCAAAGACAAGAAAACGGGTCCGAGGAAAAAAATATTTGGACGGCCCATTGAATAGCATTGGTTGATCGGTGTGCTGTACTATGGTACATCCGAGTGATTTCAAAAAGCGAGCCCTACTGGCACGCTTAAAAAAAATGACAAGTACCTAAAATTATGGAACGAACTGATGCGATATATCGCACGTCGCTCTGACACAAAAGATGGCAACCGTCGAATCATCTTAAGCTATTAAAACACGATTCTGTGACAAGCACAGCTGATCCATCATTATTTTTGGGAATAAGTTCAAATAAAAAAAAAAAAAAAAAAAGTTACGTAACCGCATTGGAACGTAAAAGCTTCATGTCAAGAAAATCGGGAGTCCTGTCGGCAGGAATTTTGAATCTCTTAGAGCGCGGCGGTCGGGAGATACAGAGTTAGCATTGAATTTGATCAGCTCTGATGTGGATTCCGCAGCACTTATATGCATCATTTTTCCGCGGAAGCTCGCTTGAGCTGGCTCGATGTAAAATTCATGGACTCCGCGTTGCCCGGGCTGCGTCCTCATAAATCAGGGAAATATGTTCGTCATATCCCGGATGCTGCCACGTTCGCCGCCATCGCACCGGATTCATCAATTTCCCCACCGCCCCCTCGGCAAAAACACCGTATCCGCCAGCAAATTTCAATCGGAACCACGGTCTTCTTCCAGGGAAGAGTAGAACCGGGTGCTACGGAAGACAGCAGTGAGTGCAATCCGGTGTGAGCCTTGATACCTGCAAGGATACGGCTGAACTGGGGCTCATACTGCAGTTTCCCGTAGTGCGGCGGGGCTCCAGCGCTTTGCTGCATTCTGCACGAGTGCAGTGCTGCAATGAGGACTGTCGCCTTTCCACCGTTGTCAAACTGTTCTGAGAATCGGCACTATATTGGACATAATCATGCTACTGCAGTCATAATAAACCTAGTAAAGCTAGAGGAAACTGTGAATTAGCAGGGAAAAAGCACAAAATGGGCCACGAGATAAGGCCTGAAATAGATAGAAACCTCGCATGTTCTCAATTCAAAATTTTGCGTAGAAAACGATTTACAACAACGGGAAGTTCGGATAATTCCATTTTACTGAAGTGTTACTAAGTATTTTTAACACAGATCATATGAAAGTTAGATTAAACGAATGACGATATTTGCATTTGTGCCATAGAACCAATGTCCATTGCACAAACAGACGCTCATATCTTGTTTCCGGGTTTATTTTTAGACTTTCCGTTGTGTGATTCGACTCTCTCATAAAATTTTGATGAGCAGTTTTGTTGCGTAGTGCTTCATAGTCTAGGAACTCATTGCTTTAACTTCAGGAAGAAATTTTGTTCACGGAACTGTCCTATTTTGTTATGTCTCGCGTCGTACAGCTTCCCTTCTTGGTGGCTCGGGAAATCTTAATATCTTTTTTTTTTAATCCTATATTTTCCCTAAAGCCAAAGAATTTATCAGAGAGAACCTACAACATTTCGTCAACCTTTCTTCCAAAACCAGTAGTTTCCTCACAAGAAAGAAGCTATCGATAGATTTCCTGAAGCACCAGAACGAAGAAGTCCCTTCTTGCACCCAAGTCCTCAGTTGTCCTTTTGTATGGTTCTTTTATCGAGTGTAATGTGATCGGAAGCGTGGCAAGACGCCTTCAATCTCGGCCGACGCAACACGGCCGGCATCCGTGCGCGAATAGTTATCTCGTGAACGCCGTTCATATCTTCCGATAACTTTGAGAAATGTCCCGTATACTGAGCTTTCAATTTCGGCGGAAATCAACACGTGTTCTCACACTGTGCACACTTGAATAGTCAGAGAAAAATTTGGAAAATTTAAGATTGTAAATTCTGAAGAGTCAGTATGGAAAACGTTTCTAAAAGCAAGAACCTGTCACCTTGTAACTTGTCCTAGAGAGTACGCTATGGTCTACCAGACAAGGTGCAAATTTAAGCATTAGAAAATAGGTTTTCTCATTAAAATTTCACGTAGAGGACGATTCGCATGACAAAAATTACTGAAAGTGACTCCGTGCAAGGGCATTAACATTTTTCGATGCATGTATTCAAACTTTTTTCTTCTTTCCGATAGAAAAAGCAGTAATCCACTCAAGTTAAATGGCACAATGAACCATATTGCACCAATCTATGCGGTATGAAAATAAGACAACTTTAACTCGGCACTGCGGCTCAGCTATTGTGGACGGAAAAAAGTGATATGGTTGATTTTGCGGTTAAAAAAAGTGTCCGACATGTTTCAATGTAGTTCTTACAATTAAAAAATGCTAATCTAACCCCCACCGTGGTTAAATTAGGTCTCCACAATTGTAAAATGTACTTTTGAAACATGCTCTGTTGTAAAATGTATCCATTTAATGGTTAAATCAGCAATTCATTTCATTCCGTTCGCGTTATTGACATTTTGAGTAACACAGGGTGGAGAAGGAACAGTACTTATTGAGACGCCTGCTAAAACCACTGTAGTGCGTAATGTGGTTCAAATAGAATGTGGTTTTTCTCTTGAGCGGGAAATTCAAATTTACCGTAACTGATAATAAATTGAATCGTTATTATCTTGGTCGGAAGTTGAGTTCATTAATTTTCGTTGCTCAAATCGTGCTTTACGAGAAATTTTGAAGCAGATACATGTGGATTACATTTTGCAAAAAAGAACCAGAAGCAGTGCAATGATGCTAAGATTGTGCATTTTCATCCTTTGGAATAAAATTACTGAAATCATGAAAAAGTATGAAATTTACATGGTAATTTTTGTCTTAAATTTACAGTTTTTAGCGACTGAGATAGAAACTGTCAATGAATCAGGTTTTTCTTCCAAGACAAAAGAAGTTGCACCATCTTTGCAACATTGCAATGCTCCTGGTTCTTTTCGCAAAATGCAATGCATGTATGAGAGTGCTTAAATGCATAGCTTGTCCAGCGGTTGATTTTATCTCGGAAGCTGGCAACCCGGTGGATACTCGACTATTTATTTCCCGCCGAAATGTCCCATAAAGTCCTTTCGTCGCACCCAATGCCGGTCGCCGACGATTATTATTATTTCATTCCCCTCGGAGGAAGAATGCGCTAACCGCTTTTCCGCGGTGGCATCACCTCACTTCTCGCTTCGTTCCGTCTTCCGGCAATGAAATGCCCGCAAAACGTTCCGACGCGTCTACATTTTTTTGTCGCAAAGCGAACGCTCATGCACTTTTTGACGTGTCTTTGTAAACGGGACACGAGACAAAGCACAAACCGAAGCTGTCAGTTACATATTTTCTCTGAAAAATTGTACGTAGACAGCGATTCACCTAACAGGAAGTTCGGAAAATCAACTCTCATCATTCCAGAAAAAGTTCATTTTTTATTCTTTTCCTATTCATCTTCGTTTTTGCCTTTGATAGCATTAAGCTTTAGCCATTTTCAGATTTAACTTGACTCCATACATATGTCTTTCACGTGGCCCCCGCTCTCTCGAGTCCCTTTGTACTGAGAGTTAATACAATGTGATTCCATTTATGATTGGTTACTGTATTTTAGGCCTTTACAGTGTCACACACGGGAATAAAGATTACATTTTCACCGATTGCAAAAATTATGATCTAGAATGGACCGGGGAATAACGGGTTCGGCAAGGAACAAACGGAATGAAAGAAGGAACGGGGAAAGGAATTTGAGAATGGGCCGATCAAAGATAATGAAACACGTTCAATTTGTATAATATTTATTCCCGTTTGTGACACCATGGTGGGGTGTTGTCTTGACTCTCAGTGTAAAGGGACTCTACCTCTCTCCAGGTTTTGGGTGTATTTTCAATACATTTTCCGATCAGGAGTAACTATTTTTGGCTCACCCAACAAATCACTCATTTGAATGGGGGAACAAATGGCACAAACGTTGTTTGTGGAACGAGTCAGAGATAATAGTTTCGCAATGCAAAATGTCGTCTAATTCGTGGTCAAAGAGAGTATACAAACGATTCTTAAAATAAAGATAGGTTAGGGTTTTTCCTACAAAAGAGAAATCCTTGATAAATATTTAACTCATGAGGACGGAGGCAACCCGATGAGTGATGCGTTACCGAGAGAATGTCATTAACGCGGCTTTCAATCGAACGCGCCTTCAACTTAAGTGATACTCTACGCATTGCCGCGGAGTTAGTTTAGATGCATGACCCAACCGAACCCAACTAGAATCGACTCGGCTCATCACAACGAGGAATTAAGGATGCAGCCGTTTCATTTCGGATTTCAAAATTATATCTGTTCATGGGACATAAGTCGTTTTTAAAATGGGTCGGACTCGTTGTTCTTAATTGCAAAATGCAGTCTAATTGTCAACACTATTTTAGGAGGGAGGAAAGTTCCAAAAACATGAGATTATTTCCAACGAAAGCGCCGTGAAAATCCATTAACGCGGCTTTCAATCGAACGCGCCTTCAACTTGAGTGATACCCTACGCATTGCCGCGGAGTTGGTTTAGATGCATGACCCAACCGAACCCAACTAGAATCGACTCGGCTCATCACAACGAGGAATTAAGGATGCAGCAGTTTTATTTTGGATCTCAAAATTATATCTGTTCATGAGACATAAGTCGTTTTTAAAATGGGTCGGACACATTGTTCTTAATTGCAAAATACAGTCTAATTGTCAACACTAGTTTAGGAGTGAGGAAAGTTCCGAAAACATGAGATTATTTTCAATGAGAGCGCCGTGAAAATCCATTAACGCGGGTAAAATGTTGAGAGATGTTTTAAAAATAGTTTTCTCGCAGTTTAAGCAAATGAAAATTTTTATGTAACGAAGGAAATCCATGACCTTTAACTATAAAATAAAAATTCATCTGAGATATCTCTACAAATCTGGGTCTAGTGTAACAAGATCTAGGTGTAATTGAGTGTAAAATTGGCTACTATTAGAGTAATACTGACTGTAACCTCCAGATGATAAGCGGAGAAAAAGAAAAAAATGAGAACAATAAAAACAGACATAATTATCGCCATCATACCAGAAGTCCAATTACTTTTTTATTCGTTTTTTATTTTCTTTTCTTTTCATGAACATCCGAATCGATTTCAGTCAGGAGAATGTATTTTAGCTCACTAACTTAAACAACTTGCATGATGCACAAACCTTGGACCTTAGCAATCCCCGTAGATGAGTGAGACTCGAGGAAGTTTTTCATTTTGATTGGTGGCCAACAAAGTTTCGTGGAAGGCACATTAGAGCGCACAGCGCAGTTTTCAGCAACAAAGTTTGAAGTACAGGTTGATCCAAAGTTAAACTGCCAGACAGCAAGGACGAGTTCCATGAGTCAAAATAAGACTTTTTCTTCCATTAAATATCTTGCAAAAGTACCTCTTTTAGCCCCCTCAAAGTTATGAGAAATAAATAGTTTTTCGTGAATTTTGGCAACGGCAATTTCTGCATCACGAAAAGCATACACCATTGTATAATACGCTAAATTCCTTAAAAACGTTGGAAAGTCAAAGTCTTAGTTAAAAGTGAGGGTGTCAGATCTACGACGGCCAATCAATTGGTTTGTCGGCTGATGAAGGTGGTATTTTTCGACCCCCCCCCCGCCCAAAACTTCAGTCATAACTAATTTTGATTTTTCTAATGCTACGCAAAATTTCATTAAATTTTGTGCATTATCGTTGCAAAGATGCAGGGAAAAAGATTTATTTCCTAGAACTTTTGGATCGCTGAAAAAAATTTCACGAAGGAAAACTTTTATATTAACCCATAAAACCCGCAGTGGCAATACTTGGAAGTTTGCAACACTGTTTTCGATCCATTTAATTCAAATCATTTTAAAATATCTATTTTAGGTGAGACAAGCTGCCTCTCCGAGAATCGAATGTTCGATATACATTTATATGGAGGAAAAGCCGTGTCTCCAACTTTCAAAAATCACCACTGAGAACACTGCCGTGCTAAGGAAGAACGCCGTATGAACATTCGAGAGCTGCCAAATTTCCCCGGAAAAAACATGTATTTTTGAGAAAATGTATGCATATTTTTCCTTGAAATTTTCACATTTTAGATTAAATTGCCGAGGGTGTGATTCCTGTGGAGAATAGGCGTCGCAGAGCGCCCTAGCGCGCCGTAAAAGCGGCTCATCAGGCATAGATTAAATTGCGAATAAAATAGTCTGAAAAATTAAAAGAAAAATATTTACAATTTTCCTAATAAATTCGTATTTTATCAGAGGAAATTTGGCAACGCCTGAAGGTTAGTGCGGCGTTCTTCCTCAGCGGGGCAGAATACGCTCCTGCAGTTTGGCGTTTAACCTTGGATCACCCTGTAGATCGTAGGAATGGGAGGGGGGGCTTTGAGTGAGTCTCAATGGCTCGACAGATTGGATATGGTGAAAAGGCGCAGGTGATTTTGGATGATAGAAGGAGAGAAAATGCGCGGACGGAGCAAGTGTAAAAGAGGAGTGGAAATTCTTGAGCATGGATTTTAAAGTAATTACCCAGTTTGCAAGTTGGGAGGAAATTTAATTATTACTAGTTTTGACGAGGATGCAGAGGAGGCAAAGGAAGGAGCCATGATGAAATAAGTAATTAGAAATTAATAGGGCTTACATTTTCCTTGCCGAGACTGGCGGAGCCGTTGCGCGCAAACTTTGAAAACGAAGAAACCGGCATTGGAAAGAGCAATTGCATTTCAACAAAAGCTCAAGTTCTCCTTTTAAATTACGAGGTAGCTTTTGCCCTGACTATATGTTATCCACGTTTGGTTTAAGAATGGAGGGAGGGCACATTTTTCTCATTGCTTTCTACTTCCTTCTTCTTTTTCTCTTCTCTAAGGCTCTCTTTCCTCTCTTGTTTTTAAGTTCTTCATCCTCTTTTATTTCTTTTTTCCTTTCCTCACCCTGCTCTTTTTATTATTTTCTCTTAAAGATTTGCTTCTTCTCACCTTTTTCTTTCCCTATGTACTTTTTCATTTTGCTCGTCACTTTTTCTCTCATCTTTATTTTTCGTGTTTTTTTTTTACTTTTTCCTTCCTCTTGACCTCCTTTTTCCGCATTTCTTCTTCTTCACTCCCCTTTATATTATTCTCGAACGAGTCTATTCAGAAAGTTAAATTACGAATAAATAAATCTTCTGCATAAAAAAATGCGATTTCCTTACTTTTTTCGCAGCGTACATCATTCAAACAAATTCGTTTACACTAGTATAACTACACGAATCATTATATGCAGATAGACACTACTAGTTGTTGAGAAACACTTTATATGCCCAAAAACATTTTTTGACTATATGAATATTGTTAAGAAATAATTATACATCGGTTTGCCACTGAGTATTTGCTGTTTTTGCAAGATAGTATACTGTTAATCCAAATTCGTTTCGCACTGTATAGCTGTGTATCATCTGTGGTGAGTTCTATCATATTTTCCACAATATATACATTTTTAATAGTATACAGGGTCGGGTTTACCTATTTGCCGCCCATGGACAGCCTGTATTTTGCCGCCTCCTTCTCATTCGTTTTGAGACATCAATAAAAACCATGAAGTGAACGTGCCGGAGGGGTAGGAGTGCATAAGACGCGTTTACTCGTGTTGAACACATTTTTTGCGAAAGCCCTGTCAGCACTACAGCAGAAATTAGGCTCCGTAAACATGTCTCTGTGTAGACTATGCATTCTATTTATGAGAAATGGACGAAAAAATTGTGAAGGAACAGGCATAAATGTGGGTTAATAATTTTAACTTTCGCTGCCGCGCGCGCCGCGCTGACTGCAGTGTGTTTGGCGCAATGCGTGAAGTATTCATGCAGCCTTGTAGGCGCTAATACGTGTTACATGCCGACCGCCGCGCCGAGGGCCTCTCCTTTTTATCTTAAATCCTCGTCATCATTGCTCTCTGCACCGCACTGCTCCGGGCCAATTTGCGTGTTTGCTTTCTCTTAAAACTCAACTAATTAAAGGTGCTGTCTCATGTATCACCGAGAGACGACAAAATTAGAACTTACTACACTTTCAGGAAATAAGAGATTTTGTTGCCACTCCTCGTTTGTAGTTTTTTTCTTAATCCGATTTTCTTTTATACCTGCATTTAAAAAAATTGCAAAATTTGCCGCCATGGGCCACGGCCCATGTGGCCACCTCCAAAATCCGGCGCTGATAATATATATAAAAAACGGCAAGCTCTAGTTGGCAAACCAATACTTACCAACGAAGAGTGAAAGAAAGGAAAAGAAGGAAAATCGCAAGTTTTAACCCGATGAATTTTCCAGAAAATGTGTTCACAGTTAAATATAAAATGTTTGAAATTTTCAAAAATAAGTATTCAATAGTCTTCTTGAAAGCTGATTGTTTTTCCAGAAAGAATCGATGTACATTAAAATACACAAACAGCTCTCTTCTACCACACTGGAGTGTTTCTCAAAGATGTCTCACGACAAAGCACTCAGATTAATGAAGTTTTTAACCCTTACGTACAATATGACTGTAATAGCGAGAGAGGAACGTGAAAATGCGAGACGGTCGCGATTATAAATTCTGCAGGTGGCGGCGCGCGGCGGCCTTGCGAAGGGTGGAAGCCGAAAGCAGCGACGCAAAATATTATTCAAGCGGGAAGCGTGGCACGGAAAAGCTGAGCGGTGCGGTGCTGGCTCCAAAGTGAACAGCGCTCTCGATTCGAGTCATTATTTTTTATTTGACAAAGAGGTTTCCGATTTATCCGGAGCGGTCACCCTATGAAGCCTCATTTCACCCCCTCCACCCCTCCCGCTCTTGGCTATGTCATCCCCCCCCCCCCATCGCTGCGATTCGAACAATCTTTTCTCCCGGCGCGCGGCGAGGTTTCCTTCTAGCCCAATCAACTTATTCATAGCTTCCGCCATCGCACAGTTAAACGAACTTTCAGAGATTTTGGACGTGGAAAATGCGATTGAAACTGCCAATTTGTACATTTATTTTGTCACAATATTAAGTTCGAGAGGTGATTCTGAAGTGATAGGAGAAGGACCGTTTTCGGCCTTCTTTGAAATCTGACAATTTACTGTATATTCACGAGTTTTCTGAATGACAACTACCAATACGACAATCGATAACAAATACAATACTGCCCTGTGAAGGAAAAACGCCTTAAGAACCTTCAGGCGTTGCCAAATTTCCTTCGGTAAATCACAAACTTTTGGGAAAATTTGTAAATATTTTTCCTCCAATCTTTGAAATAATTTTGTTCGCAATTTCACCTGAAGTTCCAGTAAAGGATGTGTCCCATTAAGGAGGGTATTTTGGCTCTAACTTTGGTCGAAAATTGAAACAGCTTAGAATAATGTCATGTATAATCAAATCGACTCTTAATCATCTACCCTGAGAGAACTTGTCCTTGTTTGAGGTGTTTTTTAAAGGTTTCTGCCTGATTTACGAGCGCAAAGTAGTGAACTTTTGTAGTTTTCTTGAATGATTGCTCATTTTCGGTCCTAAATTATTAGATTGTTTATGTATGAGCACAAGCAAGTACCACTTTCTCCTTTAAATCTGTTGCAATGGGTGTACTAAAGATTAACATATATAAAGAAGAAATTGGTAGTCGCTTGTGCTCCTACATAAACAATCTAATTTAGGACCGAAAATGAGCAATTATTCGAGCAAACTGCAAAACTTCACTACTTTGCGGTGGTATAAATCAGGCAAAAACCTTTCAAAAACACCTCAAAGAAGGATAAGTTTTCTCAGGGTAGATGATTAAGAGTCGATGCCATTATTCTAAGCTGTTTCAATTTTAGACCAAAGTTAGGGCCAAAATACTTTCCTCGATGGGACACATTCTTTCAAGGAAAAATATCCATAACTTTCCTCAAAATTCAACATTTTATCGAAGATAATTTGGCAACTCTCGGGTGTTCATACGGCGTTCTTCCTTAGCACGGCAGAATATGGAAATATAGCAAGAAAAGTACGCGCGTCGATGACGGCGCAGAGATACAACTATTCGTGCTTGATGGACGTCTGATTGTCCGTGTTGCGTCTGCCAAATTGAAGGCGCGAGGGCGCGCGAGGCGGGAACCCGGAGAGATCCTATTTACGCTGCCGATGAGGTGTCGCTCCGATTCAGGGGAATAGGTAAAAGACGAGACCTGATTACTCCTCTCTTATCTTCGGCTGCCTTGACACTCAATTTTCCCCCTTTTTGGTCAATTTGATTCCTCTTCTAGGATACATTTGTAGACCTATATCTAAAGCTCGTATGTAACGGCCCCATAACTCCCCCAGAAGAGAAAGTCTGGACAATTTGTCCCAGTTTGAAATTACAATGGGTAGTTGCCAAAAAAGTCCAATCGATTTTTCTCTCTTCTCAATTTGACGTTTGATTCTTTTTGAACGGTGAATTTGTAGACCAACATCCAAAGCTCGTGTGTACTGCCCCAATACAACCCCCGAGCCACGTATTTATAGCAAGCCTCTCGGGTCAACTCGACCCGGCCGTGGACATCCAAAGGTTGAAAAAACAACCTTCCTCAAACAGGCATTATTTCGAGACCTTAAAAAAATTAGCGGGAATCATGACTTTAGAACAATTCTGCCACGTAATAAGTAAGAACGCCGTATAAACATTCCAGAGTTACCAAATCTCCCCGGAAAAAACCATGTATTTCTTACGAAATCTATATGTTTATTTTTCCTCACAATTTTCAGATGTTTTAGATTAAATTGCGCACTTTATAGTCTCAAAAATTGGAGGAAAAATATTTATAATTTCCCCAATAAATTCGTATCTTATCGGAGGGAATTTGGCAACGCCTGGAGGTTCACACGGCATTTTCCCTTATCACGGCAGTATTGTACGTTATCCAAATTAGTAGACGACTTCTTCAGGTTTTTGGTTTATAAAATTACATTTTACGTTTTGATCGCCACGAATTACGCAGTTTCTATCTTACAGGCGAATTTTCCAACGCCTTGTATCATCGGAAATGTATTATTTTTCTCATGGTGTGAGACTTGTTCAATTTTTTCGGTCCCTTGTGCGCCGCGCCGCCACGTCCGATCGTGAGTAAGCTTCTGATTCATCCTCTTTTCTCGGCCACGTTGAACATCGGATTGGATTCAATACTCCCGTCCTTAAGAGAAACAACGTGTGAACAATCCACCCTCGCCATTCTTCTCAGTAAATCTTCGATTTTTCGAAAATTCTCAACATTCTCCCCCTAGTTTTTATGGCTTTTTATTCGTTATTTCATCGTGTGCATTCGAAAAATGAATAGCCTTAAGCTGTAAGAACATACCTCATAATCAATTGCATAAAACATCCTTGGAAAACTGGAATGTTTCCTCTCAATTTTCCTAGGATTTTTATCCGCTCCCTATTGTATTGCACTCCGAAAGCAAGTGGATTTAAACCGTTGCGACTCGTTTTCCAATTAATATTGGATTTTCTAGAAAATCTTGAATGTATCCTTCTTTTCAGGGATTTTAATCAGCACGTTTATTAAGTGAGTATTCAGAAAATGAGCAGGTTTAAGCTGTAGAGCTACATCTTCTACTGAATTGCCGTTGTTTCTGGAATATCCTGAACATTTTCTTTTAAATGTCTTATACATTTTCATCAGCGTTTTTATCATGTGCATTCGGATAATGAGCTGATTTAAGCTGTTGGGACACATTGTGTAATAAATTGCAGATTTTCCGGAAAACCCTCAACGTTTTTCCTTTAATTTTTCAGAGAATTCTCGAAAGATGAGTGGATTCTACCTGGAAGGACACGTCTTTTAATCGAGTGCCGTTTTTTTTTTGGAATATCTTTCAAGTTTTTCCTCTGATTTCTAAGGGATTTTTATCCGCGCTCTTATCAAGTGCATACAGAGGAAGATTATATTTAAGCCGCAGAGATGCATCCTCTATTAAATCGCAGTTATTCTGGAAAACCCTGGAATGTTTTTCCTTCAATATTCAGGACCTGTTAGCTGCAGCCTTATGTAAAGGGCAAGTAATGTATTTCATTTCCAAAAAAACAAATTTTAAGAGGTGAAATTTGGCACCGTTCGATAGCTCAGGCGGTGTTCTTGTTCAGGACAGAGAATATCCACCGATTTCATTCGAAGAGAAAAACACACTGGCCGTCGCGCCGTGATTGGCAATCGTTCAAGCCGTTGTCTTCATCTTTTGAGCATTCGATAAAAGTCCTGAGCGAATAAAACGAGGAGAATTGGCCATTTGAGAATCGTCTGTTTACTTATTTCATTGTTAAAAAAATGTAGCTCTGGTTTCGAAAGCTTCTCATTTTCAAGGACTGGAAACTTTCCATACCAACGATTTTACTTCAAAGTTGTAGCTAAAGCTAGAATCCAATGGTTAAATTTATCTTTCAGAGCAAAATCAAGACTTTTTGTCCATCAATTTCAGATATTAAGACAAACTTCCCACACATTTCGATTCCCATTTGCCCACTTTGTACGATTAGGAGGTGTTTACGATCAAATCGTTTAATCCACCAAATGTCCAATGTCAAACCGGACCGTTTGTTTTGCATCTGAAAAAACGGTTTTACTGTTGATGGACGTGCCCCTAACCCCTTGATCGCTAACTACTGAAGCCCTAAAAATCCTTGGTTTCTTCGTATCACCCATAGACTTTTCAGGCGATCGAATTATTATAAAGCACACGTTTTTGGCCCCTAAGAAAAGACATTTCTTTCAGAAAATTCAATCTATCGAATGACAAGTGGGTGAGGAAAAAAGCCTAAGGCTATTTTAAGTGGAAATAGGCCCATTACCTAAATTAAACAACTGTCATATCCTTTTAGATGCAAAATAAACGGTATATGGGCGCATTATTCCATTTGACCGGCGAAACCTCTTCATTAACCTTTTTATTTTATTTTATTTTTATTTTACAATAAGGTACATACAGAAGCTGAGTTTTAGCTTACGGTATGTGTCAAATGTGATTTGTACCTAAAAAAAAATTAATTTCCACACATGTCTATAAAATTCAAATTTATTTTAAATTTATTTTTCAATTTTAGGGGTGCATTAGAATCTTGGGCCTCTACGTATTGGGCAGCTGAATGCGGAAACATCTTTGGAATTTCATTATTATGCACCGGTTATCCGGGAAAGCTCATTTTCTCGAAGAAGCCCTGCTTTTGAGAAAAATCTAGATTTTCCGGAGAGTTGGTGGGTTTAAGGAAAAAATTGAGGTTTTCGACAGGCTCAGCGCTAAAAAATACATGTTCACCATATCTCTAGCGTTTTTAAGAAATAAATGTCTTGCTGACGTGTATCACAATCATTTTTCCACCTTTTCATATGCGAAACCACAAGTTCTCGCTTAATTTGACCAACTTCCAACGAGGTGAAAACACCGTCAAGGCTGTTCCCTCGCCACATAAATGGCAATACGTGTGCGAATAGAATGAGATGCAAGATAAGTGAAAGGGTTTATTAAAGCGTGTGGGCCACAGATTTCCCGGCGGTTTTTTCCGTACGTGCCCATGTTGGCCCCGCGATAAATCATTTTTTAGCGCGCCAAAGTTCAAATAAATACGTCTACTTTGGGTGGGGCCACCTCGGTGGGGGGCCGGGGGCACCGGGGCTTGTCGGGCCTTTATGCCTTTTCAATGGCGTCATTAATCTTGCCACACGTTGCCTTTAGGAGCCACTTCCTGCGCAACCCCCCTTTCCCCATCCCTCTGATGGTAGCCGCATTGTGCCTAAATCAGTACTTTCCCCCCTTCAACTTAATTTAAAATATTCACATTTGGCGACACGACGTGGCAAACTTTCCCCCTCCGCCTGTTCCCTCGCCCATAAACTCACCTAATTCTACTGCTTTCATAGCTGCCAAAATAGATTAGGAATTTATGCCACTCGCGATTCAAAAAAGGAATAATTGGATTTTTACGATCCGATTATTATTAAAGTCTTTAAATTTGCTCACATTTGTTAGAGCCCACTTTTGGAAACTGAGATCACCTATATTCCCAAGATTTCAACTCGTTTAGCTGTGTTGAAAGTTTTTGACACTTATGGAAATCAGCAGATACTACAGATCGTGAAATAATTAAGAATAAGGGTCAATAGGTTTAAAAGGTTGGAAAAATCAATGGAACTGTGAAAATTTCCCCCACATGCTCAATTATTCTCTAATATCAAACATGTTTCGACAATTTTAAAATTTTAGAACAATACTTTAAGGACCCTAAAGGTAAGTTTGAAAATTGAAGACAAATCCTTTAACAGTTATTTTGTAGAACATAGTTCCTTGAAAAAACGAAAGCATTTGTGTTGATTTGATACTAAAAAAATCGAGAAACGTGAGAAAATGTTTCTCCTCTGAAGTTTGTGTACGGTGCACATTTTTAAAACAGGGAAAACGCGCAGGGTTCGAAAGCGGAGCGTTGGCATGGACATTGGCGTGCATTAATTATAAGCTTCTCTCAAAAATGTTTTTCACTAAGAGGAAAATTAAAAAGAAATTCAGGTTCGTGGAGTAATTAGTTCCTCGGGTGTCTTTGAACGTGACTTGATGATGCGCCAGCAAATTACTACTTCTTCCTCTGGCCTTCGGCCGCCTCTGTGCCCTCGCCGTTGGAACTTTATCCCCACTTTTTCGGGTAAAATTTCATAATTTAACTACCCTGATACTGTATAAATCCCGCGCTTACATTTGAAGGGAAAATGCTCACAGTCTTCGATTATTTGCAATGCAGTATAATTCACGCCAACAATTTTTCATTTTCAGTTCTACGCGTACACATTTTCGATGTTGAAAATCAAGGCATTTTAATTATCTGGGCCAGGGAAAACTTAGAAAAGTCAGAGAACAGTTTCCCCCAATCTACAGATTTACAGGTGTCTATAGGTCTCCAGAGCCGAGAAATATCACGTGAGACAGCACTGGAAGCACTTGTACGGAAATTTTCCAAGGTCTGGAATTTTTTGTTTCATGCAACATGTGTTTTTTAAGACAGCCTGGAAACTATGCAATACTTTGCGCATTAATCCATAGTGCAGTATTTGTCTACTGGATCGCGATTGTGCAGCCAGGCCATCATTCAACTTCATATTTCGTGGCTCCATACTTTTTGTCATAAATTTTTAATCTGCAAAATTTAATTTAATTTCTTTACCTAAAGGTACGGACAAAGTCCTGCATTTTTACTCAAGAAGCACTGATCACTGTAAAATTAGTGAATGGCACAATTCTTCTATATCAGAGGGATCGAGACGCCACACAGTGCGGTATCTTTATGGACGATGCGGACAAAAATCGGTAAAAGACACTTAACTTTAAATCATGAAGATAGTAGCACCGACGTAGGAAAACCCTTTGGCCCCATCAAAGTAAAACTCTCGAGGCATAAGTAGATGTCATATCTCAGGATTTTCTGCGTATTTTTCGAGAGAAGTTCATTTATAGTTGGCAACTTCGAATCAGCCCTATGTCAACAATGTAGAAGCAACGTGAAACACCCAACTTCAACTTCAAATATCTCTAAAAGTCGCAACATCTTTTTGGTGGAATTGAATTTGGATATATGAGGATCAGGAAAAGGTCAACTACTAAGAGCATTTTGCGTTTCAAGCGAGAAATCTTCATTTAAAGTTGTTGTCTTTTTCCTGTTTATTTCTAATGGATCAGTGATTCTCGACCCATTTTCCGCCTACTTTCCACCCAAATTTGAACTAATTTTGGGCAAAAAATTTGAAAATGAACCATCATTGCGAGTTGGAAATATATTTAAGATGACAACCTCGGAAAAACAAATATTCAGATGTGGAGTTGTGAATTTTTGATTTTTGTCCAGAGAGGGATGCACTGTGCGGCAGTAGCTTCTTTCGTTACATAGGTACTGTTGCCTGGATTGGATGGAAGTAGTTGAAGGGAACTTGGTGTTGGGAGTCTGTGCACGTCGTTAGGGGGTTATTCATTGTTTGGCCTTTGTTGAGCGGTAGCGGGCGAAACCGGAGTACCCAGCCGAGAAGCCGATAGGAGCCGTTGCACACGGAGCCACGGGAGCAGGGGCAGCAATGAAATTTAGTCCGGGGGGATTTCGAGGGGGGAACGGGGGTTGCATAGGGGGCACCGGGCAGCCGGGAACCGGAGTCCTGTCCAGTCATGTGTACGATAGAGCGGAAAGAGAAGGGCTTTGTGCCGTCGCCACCGCCACCAGCCGAACCCGCCCGCTGAATTCAACCCTCCGCGCCGTTCATTCACAGATCTTACGACTTTCTACTCAATGGGCAGTCGGGTTTATCTACCCCTCCCTCTCCTCTCCTACCGGATGCTGGCTCTCTCTTTGTGGTTTTCTTCAACTGCTCCCCTATATTATTCGCGGATCACTTGCAGAATTCGAGACGGCCCTCTCCAGTGAAGATTTTAATCGCTCTGCAATCAAGGTAGTTCGTGACGTCTGAAGGCTCATGCGATGTTCTCCCTTAGCACAAGAGTATTTGATCCCTGCAAGAGGGGAAGAACAAATGGACGTATTTCTATCAAACAGAACTATGTGCAGAGGGAAAGATGAGGTGTACTCGTTAGTGGTCAGGCCATAACTATGAATGGGAAATATAAAGCGCCAGTGACGTCAGCAGCAACGACAATCGGGAAGGCAGTCTTTAACTCATGAGCCCTGCCCATACAGTTGGCACATAGTTCCGTTTGCTGAATTGGAGAAGCTATAGATTTCACGTTCTGTCAAACGGAACTATGTGCACCGTGCCTGATCCGTGGGCATGTATCTAGAGCCTTGCGGACAGGGCTCATGAGTTAAAGACCGCCTTCCCGATCATCGTTGCCGCTGACGTCACTGGCGCTTTATATTTCCCATTCATACTCATGGCCCGAGCACTAGCGAGCAGACCCCCCTCAGCACATAGTTCTGTTTGGTAGAGGTACATCCAAATAAAAACTTATGACAGGGCGATGGTGAGGGGTGGGGAAGGGGATGCGATACATCCGGTGCATTTTCCGCAGCGCAACGACGGCATCATTATTCAAAGGATCAAGATGCATTAGCCGGAGGCTCCGTTGTTTCCATCCTGGCGTTGGTTTTTGCGGCCGCCATCCAACGCAGCCCAGCCTCCCGCCTTCCGCCTTCCGCCTTCCGCCAACGCTCTCCGAGAGGACCAAAATGTTGTCTGCCTGGGGCAACGGCAATTCTATCTCCACCGACTTGTCAAACAAGTTTGGAGCACGCAACCAGACATATCTTTGAGCAAATCAGGGACACAAATGGAATATTCAGTGGGTTGAATATTGAAATTAACAGACAAAGAAGACAAAAGGAAAATCTGATCCATCCTATTGCTTGAATACGATATTCGTTGTAGACCAAGTGCAATAATGATCGACCGAGAGTTGAGCAACTCTAACATAAAGACCTCCACAGACGACCAAATTCGGAACCAGGCTCAATCCAAATGTACAATTTGATGACTCTTGGTCACCATGCAATAGTCTTTGACCAAAATTTGACGCGCCGTACAACTTTGATCAAATTGAGTTCAAAGCTCGTTTTGGCAATTTAACGTTGCTAATTTTACATTTTTTACCTTTAAAAAATGCTAATATTTTGAAGTTTCTCGGTTGCAAAAACAACCTACTTGCCTCTCTTCATTTTCTAGGGCGCAGAAACAGTAACCAATAATAATATGCCCAAAAATGAAAACAAGATCTACCAATGTCGTTTACCGATGCTCGCACCAATGTTACAACCGAGGAACTTCAAAATATTAGTATTTTTGAAAGGTGAATTGTAAACTTTGCAAAGATGTTCCGTTGAAACGAGCTTTGAACTCAAGCTAAAACTGCTCCTGAAGGATTTTCATTGCCACACTATAAGGTCACAGTTGAGCAAAATCACCGAGAAAAAAGATTGAACTGAAAAAAAGGCCATTCCTTCACGCTGTATTTCACACAGCGTGAAGGAATGGTAAATTCTACCAATCTATTTTTTCAGTGATCCCTGAGTTTCCCACAAGAGGAGTACTATAGTGACGAGCTCTTTAGAGATTTTATTTTTCATGAAATTGTGCAACCCTGGTGAGAACTGTGGGAAAAAGTGAGAGAGCTCTCAACGGCACGGTAAGCGTGTTTGCGATGCATCGTGGAACATTGGCCTGTTTTTCGTGGGGCTGAGGAAAGCGAGCGGAAAAATGAGAGGAAATTTGCAAAATCGATCTGGATCCTGATCGAGTATTCCCCAGCGGGAGTTGCGGCTCTAGGATCCTGGATCCGGGACTCATGAATAAGTCATCGGCGGGCTTTCAAGAGCTCTTAGGGCGCTCACAAATCGGCGTCAACCTGACCTGGCCTCACGTCCTCCCCTCCAAGGATTTCCCAACTCGGAATCCATCAAAACGCGGAATCACCCACTATAATAGCCCCTCCTCCTTCTCTTCAATTCCTATGTCCATCCGTCATGAGTTTTCAATGCGATATTTTTGACAGTTGGACGTATTCATGCTGAAAGGAACTATGTGCAAGTGGAAAGATGGGGTGTGCTCGTGGTGAGCTGGATAAGAAACAGTTTAAAAGTGGATATAGTTCCTTCTGAGAAAATGGAAAAGCGGGATTTGACATTGAATCAAAAGGAACTGAGCGCTAACTCGTGAGCCGTAGACATGCGACAAGATCATTGTGGACAGGGCTCATGAGTTACAGCCGAGCAGGAACGACAATGAAGACGGCTTCGCTGCCGCTGACGTCACTGGCGCTTTGAAATCCCCATTCATTCTTATGGCCCTCGACTAACAAGCACACCCCATCTTTTCACTTGCACATAGTTCCATTCAGAATAAATACGTCCAGTTGCTTTATTTTCTTGCATAGATCGTCGATTGGACGTATTCTCCTAGAAATGGATGGATTCCATCGAAATCGCTCCAATGCACCGGTAGGCAAGGTACGAATCTAAGCATTCTGATCCATGTTTCTTGACAACACATTCACGTAAGACACGATCCACACAACGAAAATTATGCTTTCGAAGCGACGAGCTTTTAAAAACGCATATCTTTTACGCAGATTGTGAAGTTAAGACTGTATTCCATACTTTCCCGATGCGCTCATTGTGATTTTTGAGCCAGTTTCATAAGGGACGACTCTCCTTTTTACTGTAGTTGAAGTTTGCGAAAAGTCCATTGAAATTGAACGTGAGATTTTAATTTAAAGTAAGAGAGCTTTTCTGCACATGCTGTCACGTAATTAAAACACTTTGCGGTTTATTTTTAAAAAATACATTTAATTTTAATTATGAGATTTTGAGCCGCAGCAATAGAGATGTGACTGTTTCGCCTAACTTTACCCGTTATAAGGGTTGGATGGTCGGCTGAGCTGAGGAATTATCAAGTTCTGGCGGGGGGAGGAAAAGCGCGTACCTATTTGCCGTTTGGCGTTTGGCACGCGACCAGAATCATTCGGCCGTGTTTCGGAAGATAGACGCAAGTACAATCTCGGATAAACCCCTGGACACATAAGAGAATGTACTAATCGTGGCCCATGCCAAAATGCACCTACGGTTCTCTTGGCATCGGGCTCCGGTCGAGGGGGCCACATCGAGATTGGGGCATCGATTAAACATTGAACACTGATCGATACGCAATTTACGCAATCTACCCGCTCCCCCTCCTCCCCCCCGTCCCTCGTGTGGGGATGGTTTCCCTCTTTCCGCCTTCCAGTAATTCAACCCTCCCGACGGGTCGTTTCCCTGGGCCTCGGCAAATTTACTGCCGTGTCAAGGATCCTAGAAAAATTCCAACTCATTTTCCCGCCTTTTGGCATAGTTTCAATGAACAGGAGCAATGAGGTTGTGGCGAACTTTCGATGTAGTCTAAAGGAGTTTTTCCTCGTTGGGAGTGTCCTACGGCGGACATATTGCAAAAAATAAAGAAAGGAAGAAAAAAAACCAGAGTTGTGTCGCTTTGAGGTTTTTAGTTCAAAAAGCGTAGCTACGAAACAAGGATGTGAAGATTGGGCTGGAAGCCTTTTCGACTTAATACGCATAGGTAGCAGAATAACCAAGATGAGAATGTGAAGGAGGAATGTACACTTTGATATTCTGCCTTCAACTTTTAAGGTAGGCCAGTCGTACAGCAATAGTTTTGTCTATTCAAAGATTTGTCTCTTGTGTTTTTAAAAATCTTATTTTTGTGACAGCTCTTTATTCCACATTTAAGTCTATCTTCTTGACAATTAATACACAATGTAATAATATTAATTATCTTCTGGATGTCTTTGGAGGAGCTGGGCTTCTGTAGCGTGTATGTGATGAACACCTTCGAAATCGGTGTTTGTGGTAGGAAGAACTAAGTTAAAATTAAAAAAAATCAAAAGTTGCGTTTCTACACGGAAATGGATTTAAATGATTTCCACACTCAATTCTATTCTTTCATGTTGAGGGTACAATATTGATGTATTATAGAACCTAGCTTGGCACACAAATGAACGAGACCGTTTGCAGCACTCACTCTAGAGAAATGTCCGTGAAAGTCTCAAAATAAGTCAATTTTTAAACCAATTCAAGTTGCTTTGTCGAGATTCTCGCCTTCGTGGACAAAAGTCCTTTTTTAGGAACGTACATTTGCAAGGGAGCATCCTCAAATTAGGTAACGCCCCATCCACAAAAGTTACTCATATTCGATCGTAAATTTCTAATATTAGGCCCTTCTGAAATGGTGGATTAAAATCCATTTTCAAAAGGGAACAGCTGCGTGGATTTGTAATTGTTCACCATTGAAAGATGCAGTTTTCTGGTTGTGAGCTTTGATTCCGCGAAATAAATTAATACATGAGTAGAAAATAATAGAAGTTCAGGTTGAAGTTCTGCTCGGAAAAGTTTCCGTTTGAATAATAGATATGTCATGCTCAGCGTAAAGGATAATGCGATACTCACTGCGACTGGGAGAATTAATATCGTACATGAAGTTACTGTTCTGCCGTGCTAAGAAAAAGCGCCGTATGAACCTTCGGGCTTTGCCAAATTTCCTTTCATAAAACGCAAATTTCCTGGTAAATTGATGAATATTTTCTTCCCAATTTTTCAGATAATTTAGTTCGCAATTTTACCTAAAGATTCTGAAAATGTAAAGGGAAAGTATTCACAACTTTCCTCCAAAATGAACATTTTATCGAAGGAAATTTGGGAACTCTCGAATAGTCATACGGCGTTTTTCCTTAGTACGGCAGTGTTCGGATCAAAACGACACGTAAAAGTTGTGCTCTTGGATTCGTACCTCGGCCAACTCGGCAATGCTTAAGCAAATTCAACGCCCCAGAATTTTTGAAATTCTTGCACTTAGGAATGCACATCATTCCTGTTTGTTGCCGCCCGCAAGGAACCTGGTTTTGCGCAAAGCCGCATTTTACTCCTTTCAGAAAAAGTGATGCGATGCTCAGAAATATGCTCGGTTTTCTAACTGAAAGATTTTCCCTCTTTTTTGATGTCTCGATGGATGAAAATAAGAGCGATTTCCTAATTTTCAAGTACTCATATTCTTTTAAATTTATTCATCACTTTTTACAACCAAGCATCATTTCTTATTCGATTAATGTAGATTGAAATTTATAAGAATTGATAACTTCTTAACAGCTTGGCCTCCATTCATTTTTGGACTTTTTTCTAAATTACTTCAAAAACCATTTTTTAAACTTTTGAAAGAAAAGGTGATTTCATTCCATAATTATATTAAAAATGAATTCATCATGTGTGATAATTATTATCAACAGAATTCTTTTGGAATACGCACAAAAGGGTATCAAGGTTGTAATACGTTTTTTATTTGCTTGATCGGGAAAGCCAAGAAAATTGCTAAGTAACGTGGAAAAACACGAATGAAATTTATGGGTTCAGCGTTAAAAATTCGTGAATGGTCTTCCCTGATTTATACGTGTCCGAATTCATACATACATATATATATTTTTCCAAATACCTGCGTAACCGGTTGGATTTTAGCAAAGTGAGCAGAGCTGCATAGTGAGTTTTATAGAAAGTACCTGAGAAAAAAACATAAATTTTCAAGAGAATTTGTTTTTGTTCTGACAACGCCTGAATGTATATAGCAACGTCTTTATGTTGATGGGGCGTTCCTCTCCAGGACGGCGGAATACCTAGAAATCTAAGGCGTTTTTCATTTGCACGCTAGTAGGACAAAACTCGAGAAAAGAAGCGGAAGAAGAATTTGTTGTCTGTGAAATTGAATTTCTCAGATGTCGGAATAATCCGTGGCTCAAGTGACAAAAGGGCGTTTGTAAGCTCCGAGATGAGCTTTTGCCCCGGCAAAGCCGCACGCCTCCTTCGGCTCAACAGGAAATGGAGTTGGGATCGGTCCCGGAGTGAGGACTTGAGCGAAGTAAACAGAAACACGCGGGTTTGACGGAACGTACAAGCGTGGCTATACCCCTGCCTCATTGAATATTTAGTTTGTGTTAAAAATATCATGAGGTCCTCCTCCGTTTTCTGCCGTCCTAAGGAAGAGTGCCATATGAGCCCTCAGTCGTTGCCAAATTTCATCTGACAGGTCACACATTTTTAAGTAAATCCATCTGTTTTTCTCCTCCGATTTTTCAGAGAATTATATTCCAGCTTTCATCGAAAATATCGGAAAATTTAAAGGAGAAATATGCATAAGTTTCTTCAAAAATAAACAAATTCTGAGAGGAAATCTGGCATTATTCGAATGCTCATACGGCATTTTGCTTACGGTGGCGTTGTCGCATGCGTCCATGCCTGATGCCCTCACAACACGGAAATATTAAATTTTTCAAGGATTTCCTTCCGTTTCCCGTGAAATATTCGTCCTCTTCCGCTCCGCGTGTCAAACGTTTATTTGGAATCCTGATGCCCAAGACTCGGTCAGTGCAAGTCCCAGTGGGACCATTATTATTATCTTTACCAATTCCTGTGTCTCAAAAGTGCCCGACTTTTCACGAGTTTGTTTCCACCTCCCAATATGTTAATACCAACGCTTTCTTTTTTAAGATCAAACGTTTGTTCCGCTTTCTTCCTTCCTCTTTTTTCTCTCTTTTCTTCTTCAGGTCTCCTTCTTTACTTCTGTATAACGTCATTCCTTCGCTTTTGCATCCCCTTTTTTCTTCCATTTTTTCATTTATCTTCACTCTTTTCTTCTCTTTTATCTCTTTTTTATTTTCCTCATCCATTTTTTCTCTCTTTTTTATCTTTTCTCTCCTTCTGTTTTCCTGTTTCATAATTTTTTTGTATTTATATAATTTATCCCTTCTTTTTTTGGGCGCTTCTGGGTACCAGATGCGCCCTTTCCAGCCGTTCGACTCCCCCGATGTAACATGTACTATACTACATAC
The DNA here is from genome assembly GCF_001854935.1 of Bemisia tabaci. Taxonomy (NCBI): domain Eukaryota; kingdom Metazoa; phylum Arthropoda; class Insecta; order Hemiptera; family Aleyrodidae; genus Bemisia; species Bemisia tabaci. The sequence continues at coordinate 91,920 of NW_017547207.1, read as the reverse complement.
CGTTTTGCCTTATGGGTAATGACGCCATTCTGGTACACCCGGGAAAATTTGATTTTTTTCTGCATCTGGTATTCGTAAAAGTTTTCGTGAAATGTTTTGCTTTTAAGCATAACAATCTCGCACGGACGTATTACCTGGTTAAACTATTTTGGGGCTTCGTTATGCTTAAATGCCTCATATTCGAGGTTGTAGTTTCAGATTGATTCGAAAAAATCACGAACAGTCACGTGATCTCTTCATTTTAGTGACGTATTACTGTGCTATTTTGTGATTGGTTCATTTTCTCGGCGCAGCATCGTCAAGCGTCAGCTGTTTGCGGCTCTGGGTTGAAGGTTTAAGGTTATGTCAGAGAGAATAGAAAGTTAGAGGCCCGACTCGATGCTAGGTAATTGAAACAGATGCGCTCGCAGCGCGCTCGCTGGCAACGTACGCAACTACTATTTTCTATTGTTTTCCAGAGACTAGCGGCGGGTATGTTGCTGCCGGACCACCTTCACGTAGGCAATTTGTTATACATCGTCCGTCCGCAATACTCTCGCTTGGCCGTATGAAAACGTTCCTCGCATGCGCAGTGTTAAAGAAGCGCCCTCCAACGCTTTGGCGTTGGAACTGCTTGTTTCATTTTTCTCCGCCATTATTCGTCATGCGCGGCATACAACAGATACTAACCTTAAGGGCGAGGAGACATTTTATAATTGTAAATAACCCCGTACTTGTTTTTGTAGTATAGTATAATTCGTGTTGCACCGCTAGAGAAATTCGCTCCGCACAGAGAGATTCCAAAAAGTCCATTGGAATATTTTCATCGTACTTATGAGTGAATTTACTCTTTTACTCAAGAGTCGTTACAAGCAGAGAAATCCGGGAAAAGTCAAGGGAAACAACGAAATGTCCTACGAATCAGTCAACTGTAGTCATCTCCTGCGTTTTTCTTTTGTTTTATATTTTCATTTATTTTTCCCATTGTTAGTGTAAAATCACCGAAGTTATTTTTTGTTCATGAAGCGGATCGTGGACCACTCAGGATAATTATTCACAATTTTTGCACTCATAGCACGTGACAGTCTAGACGCACACAATAAGAAAAAAAACGAAATTTTGTCTCAGTATGAAAAGTCTAACACAAAGTAACCTAACTCAACGTACTGTTAATATGTTCAGGTCGGTTTTTCTTTGGATTACATTGACCAAATCTCAGTGTTAGAAATGTGCAACCTTTCTAAATACAGACCGACATGCCAGTATCAAAGCCGGATCACTTTGGTGATGGTCCAATGCGCGCTTCAATTTATTGCAAGTCGCAACTTTTGAGTAAAGTTGAGGGAAACGATAGCATCAATTTAGCTGCGTGCAACACTCTCTTCATCCTCCAATGTCTCAGAAAAACTCACTGTTTTGATCGATTTAATCAAGAATTTGGTCGAAAAAGCATAAACATTTGGTTCATCTGACAGGAAAAAAGTAACTCCAAGTAACCCTAAGTAACCATAAACACTGACATCTGTATAACAGTGCACCAATCTCTTCCGCACCATTGCACGTGACCTACTCAATCTTCTAACATTAAAAACCTGTCCGACCCGCAGATTTCACGGTCAAGTTTAGTACCTCGCGTAAAAGCTTAAAAGTTTCCGAAGCTTGGAAGCTTTTAGTTTCGTGTTTTGGCGGGGTCCGGGGGTGGATGGGTGGTGGGAGGGTGAGGGTTGGAGGGTGACGGCATGATAAACACAAGATTTTGTGATGAGAAACATATCGTGTTACGAGCGGGTATCAATCCGAAATTGCAGGTTCCCGTGAAAAATGGTCGACGGGAGCTCAAAAGCATCATTAGTCTTGCCGCTCAGATGTTGTCGGCGCTCTTGTATATTGGACGTATCAGGCGTAAGATAAAAGGAACTAGGTGCATAGGGTTTACTTGCAACAAAGCTCTTTTTAGCATAGGGCGCGACATTGAGTGCATGAATGTTTCCGCCAAACGTGGCCGCGCAGCGTAGACTCAGACGGGTTGTTACTCACAAGTCTTGTTTCCACGGTTTCCATACGCTTATTGCTTCTGAATATATTCCTCCATGACCTACGCCCTTCTTCACCACAACCCCCCCCCCCCCNCCCATGTTTTTAGACTCTTAAATCGTCCGATATTGAAATATAACCATATTGAGTTTTCGTTGACAATATAAAGGGAGAGGAATTGGGCGGAGGGAGTGGGAAATGTAACGGCCAGCTCGATTTCGAGGCGAAACCTGTAGAAAATAGGCAGTGAAAGAGTTGCATCGTCGCAAATTGAGGTAGGAGTGTTCTTACCACAATGTTGATGATGGAGAAATGTGTAACTGCGCACGCAATATAGCGTAGTATCAGCAGCTATCGTCATCTTCTACCATCAAATCGAAGCGATACTGCGGAAGGCGCGCTGAGCAACTATTCCACCTCGGAAGTATTGCGCGGTATCAGACGAGATTGAAGGCGCGCTAATCTTTGTAAATTGACTGGTATCGTTTACCACTGTGTCGAGTCCTACTGATTGTACGATTTGCGGATCGATTTTCGTGAAACTGGACCCCGTGTGGAATTTTTTGACGGGAAACTTGGATTTCTTCTCAAATTTTCAAAATTTGAAAATCCAAGACGGTGGATGTGGCCTAAAATGCTTTGTAGTCGATCGCCTGTCAGGAAACATTGTGCCAGAAGGTATTTTTGACGTATAAGTTGAATTTTCAAACTGTAAAAATCCAATGTGGTGGAAGGAGTCTAGAATAGCATCTTGGAGGTTTCGGAAATATACGACTTTGCAATCGAGATACCTATTCTTTTTCTATCCAGTTTCAAAATCGATGTACACTCATTTAATTCAGACCTCGATTTCGGCCCGCTCTTCAACTTTTCGTATTGAGACTACTTGTTTACCTGTTCTTGTCTTTATTTTTTTAAAACACTATCTTCCTCTGAAGAATATAATTTATAAGTAAATATGAGGAGAATCGTTCCTCTAGAGTAGTTTCTGCTGCGTGAGGTTCCTCATCTTCTTGACGGTCACCGGTCTCATACCTCGCTTTTCTGCGAGGTTCGTGACACCCTCAAACGTCCTCGATCCTGTTATTATTTTAGAATTTTTGTGATTTTCGTAAAAGTTAAAAATTCAAGAAGAATATTTTTTTCAAATTTCCTGATTTTACATGATGACTACCCTGGAGAGATTCCAAATTTGATGTAATTTGATGTTTTTTTTAACGCCCGTTTGAAAGAAACGGTCTGTATTTCCTCTTTTGCAATGGAGAAAAAAAATGAAGACATGAAAAATCCCTCCGAAAAGAGGGTATTTTTAGTGCCTTCTCTTAGAACATCGGAATCTTAACTACGTACGGTTAAAATGAACCTTTTTGATGAGACCAGCCCTCTGAGTTGAAAGCTATAGTTTTGATGATAAAACACATTCAAAGTGTAGATTGTTCAGCCTTGAAAATGACCATGTAAATGCTGAAAACTTAGACTTTATGTTCTGTTCCTCAAAAACCGGCTCTGATCCTCATCCATATATTATTCCGAGGCTTCTCTCACAACAAGGTTATGTTTCAAGCAGGGGTCAGCAGTTTCATCGTGTTCTCGAATTAAATGGCAATTTTTTGAAACATCTTACCATTCTGCAGAAACTTGATTACGAATTTAAATTGTTTACAAGTCCTTAAACCCTCGTAAAAGCTCTTACTTTCACGAATGAGATCTTCCTGAAAATTCCTCAAGGAGCCCTAATTTTAGTACTAAAAAGCTGTCAAGAAACCTGTTCTGTGACCAAGCATGCATTTCAAGAGGCCGTTCAAGTACTACGTTGGGAACTTTGGCCAAAATTTTTAACCAGCCCTCTCCTTTGTAAGGCGCCCGCAAGAGATCATTTCTCCTTCCTTTTGAATTACGTAAGATTGGCCTGCAACCCCTTTCCCCATTAGTCAGAAAATAACGGAGGATTTGAGCGATTCCCATTTTATCTGAATTTATACGTTCCTTATTTTCCAGTCTTGTTTTCTGATTATTATGATGGAGAAAGTTGAAAAGTAGCTGGATAAATGCATTTCATCCGATTTTCTTAGCCTTTAAATAAGGAAGCTTGCGTAAAAGAATAATTGGGCGCTTCTTTCCTCCCTTGTTAGAGCCGCAAAGTAAGGTGAGACAAGGGCGATCCGGTGGAGTAGTTGAAGTATTACTTGAACGGCCGACGCGAGGGGGTTTTGGGATGGGGATGGAGCTGAGCACGGAGTAATAGACGATTGTGTTGTGGTGTGGTTCCAGTGGCGAGTCCGCCGGAGAGTTGTATCGAGTCCGGCTCCCCCGGCACCCCCGGCGCCGCCTCACTACCCGGAGGCCCCTCCTCGAGGCACCCCCAGCGTGGTGAGCCACCCCCTCACTCGCCCCCGCACCCGGTCGTCCCGCCTCCCCGCAACGGACAACTTTCCAGTGAGTAAATCCACCACTTTCACTTTAACCCTCCCGCATCCCCCCGCATCCCGCCCTTCGCCCTTCTCCCCTCTCGCTCCTCTCTCTGGCCTTCGCCCTCTGCTCTGGATTCTCGTCCCTTCCTGCTCGGGCTACAGCATGCCGCATGCTTCTCCAGCCAGTGACGTCACTTTTCATCTCTCGCTCATTGCAGCTCGCTTCATCATCTTTCCTGGTAATAGCTTTGCTACCTCTTTAACCGCATGACCCGCAGGGTTGCCGCACGTGTCCCTTAAAAGCCTCGTCCTGTAGCTACGTACGTAACACAACTGGGAATCGGTATATTGGTGCCTCATGGGTCCCTTACGAGAAGGAGACAGTGTTCGAAACTCACCTTGGAATTTCAGGAGCCATGTGGCGCATCAAGTTCGATTTTCAGGGGCCATTGAGGATTTTTTAGGGTCCAAATTGACTTTTCGCCCATGTATCATGGCGCATTTAGTGAAAGTCAGACGCAAGATCTTTTAGTTACAGAACTAATAGCTGCTACTTGGGGGAAATTTCGAAAAATCACCAAACATAAAAACTAGGATTTTTTTTTTTTTTTTTTGGGGGGGGGGACAATTTTTAGGGGCCACGATGGCGTAGAGCCTTCATATTTTAGCTGACATGACCGATTTCTTAGGCGCATTTGGCGCGTTGGTGCCTGTGAGTTTCGAACACTGATTTTAAAGGCAAGCTTTAAGGGAGCCTTTTGCCTTCTATGTTTTGCAGAGTTGAAGGATCGCAAAAATTCTGACATTTCTTCACGTTTTCACCTCCAAAAGTAAAGGAACGGGGTCAATCTAACTTCATTTATTTCTTACGGGGATTGCCTTTGAACTAGCTGGTAGAAAAGAGTCCTAAGAATCAGAAAAAGCGTCCTAGTTATTCATTTATGGACGATCATAGTGTAACTTTATGGATGGTTCAAAGTGTGACTTAATGGACCATAAAAGAGGGTGAGAAACCAAGCACCATCATACAGAGTATTCTAAAAAACTTTGGTCGAACGAACCTGTGCATAGTGTTGAGTTAATAAATGATTCAATTCCTTTCACAGTGCTTTTGGTTCCTATTATCGAATTTCCAAACGGTGGAGAGCTGAAAAACAGTTGAATAGCACAAGCCAGATTAAAGAACGAGTTGGATAGCGTGGACCGAGAGTGCAGTTTCACGGACCGAAAGTGGGGTTCTGAGGATCAAACATGAGGCCTATTTAGAAAACCATACTTCGGTTCAGACCAACATTTTCCTCTCAGCATGGATGCTAACCGATCAGTACTTCGAGTAAAACACAATGATCACTTAGGAGGTTTCCAACTTCAACTTAACATTACTGTAACTGATAAATAATCTTCCCTCCTTTACGGAATGTTCAAGGATATTTCTAATATATTCAACGTGTTTTAACTGATTTTGTGACAAAGAGACATATCTCAAGATACGTCGTTCCGTCCCTTTTCAAGTTATCCGTCCTATTGTTCAGCTGCACCCCCGGCTCCTATGAGGCTCCCCTAAGTTCTTCGGATAATTCTGGGAGGTTCGGATAATATGGGGTTTGAATGTGTATGGCAACTCTGCGATGATTCGACTAACACCACCTCTGCCGCTCCCACCGGGGGCCACTTAGTTCGGACCCCGTTACCGCTGCGCTACGGCTCAAGCGAGAACAAAAAACTTATCTCCGTGTCCGTGTTTCTGGACCCAACTTTTGTTCGTTATTGCATCTCTTCATTGATAGCGTATATTAAATCTCCGCTCCGCTGTAGCTCCGTAACAATGAAACCTGGTTTTTTTGCATTGTCCAGTGTTTTCAACAATAAGCCCGCCCCCCTCCGCCCCTCTCTCCGTTTCTATAGCGCTCGAACTTTTGAGCCCCTGGTAGACTTCTCGCTTTGGCCGCTCGCTATCTACTCTGCGCATGCTCTGCGTTCTCCGTGTCTGGAAACATTCCCAATTTAAGTGCATGATATTTTTCAACAACTTAGCGTAGATTCATTAAAAAGGTAAATGCGACGAAAGTGGATTTCGGTTACCGGTAAGACTTGATTTCTTAGTCCGATGCTACCGTGCTAAGAAAGGACGTCGTATGAACCTTCAAATATTACTAAATTTCCGTCATGAAAAACACTTTTTTGGTGGATAAACATTAAAAATTCTCCCAGCAATATTCAGGTTTCTTTATTTTTTTATTTTTTTTACCTTTTATTTATGTATTTCACCTACCATGACAGTATTAAGAAAGTTTACATTAGCTTGACTAAATGACTAATTTAGAGCTAACTGGTGGACAAAGGGTTTTTAAAATTAAATGACAAATAAAAATCTCTGCAAAATTGAAAAATCAATGTCCAAAAATTTCCTAAGCATAACGAATTTTATCAAAGAAAATTTGGCAACGCTTGAAGGTTCAATCGACGGTTTTAATCAGGGAGGCAGAATGGACCATAAGATATTGGGTAAGAATTAGACCGAGTTAACCAGAAATGATCTAGAGTCGAATTCTTGGGAAGAAACTTCGTTTGGATAGTTTGAGCTTTACTAACCACAAATTTACCGCAATTTTACATGCAGCACCACGTACATTCACAGCAAAAGTTTGCTTCAGATTGACGCAACAATCATTCTTTGGATTATGAGGTTTGGACTCTCGGAGTAGTTCGGAGAAAACTGTTCAATTTATCAACTCCCTGGGTTATGGTGGTTAGCGGTTGGCACAACCACAAATGGACATATTTATGCTAAAGGAAACTATGTGCATAGGATTTGCAAGTAACATAGTTCCTTTTAGCATAAGTACGTCCAATTGTCTACCGGATTTGAGTTCCTGCCAAGAAAACGCAATTTGGTGGTCAAAGATTTCCATCTCTTCAAGCTCGCATGGATGTCTTCTCTCTCTTTCTCTTCATCAATACGTCTTTATACCAGAAACTAGGGGCCTGAGGTCGCTACGCGGCCGCTAAATACTTAAAGGAAACTGCTCGTAAGAAATCATTGAACAACCACGTTCAAGTTATTTATTATAATTGAATAGCAACTTGAATTGACAATAAATTATGAAAGAAGATATAACATGCTCTGAAATTTTGGAAATTGAAATTGGAATTTTGAATTGATCATCATTTAATAACAATTTAAATTTATAATCTGGAAAAATTAAATTATTCCGGAAAATAATTTCGGACTTATAAATGTGAAGTGCCAGTATTGTGATGCCTTGCATTTCAAAAAAGAGAAGGTAAACGGCCATTTTAACAGATGTTGTCGTAATGGTCTTTTCAGACTTGCCGAGCCTGAAATCAAAGACCAACTTCGCGACCTCTTCTCCAAACCCATTTCATGACCAACATTTTGAGGTACAACAGTTGTGTGGCTTTTGCATCTCTGTCTGCTTCCAAAGCTCATATAATTTTGAACCAAATCTTCTGCTATCGAATACGAAAAAACATGGAGAATTTAAGTTTTATGTTGACCAGCTTCTCGAAAGAAAAATAAAATTTCGAAGGAAGTCTGCAACGTAGCAAAAGGAGAAACGTCGTCTCTCATTTTGCCCAAAAATATGTATGTATAAAATTGAAGGCATTATGACTGGCCTCTCTCAACTGGACGTATTTATGCTAAAAGGAGATATGTGCAAGTGGAAAGATGGGGTGTGCTCGTTAGTTGGGCCATAAGAAACAATGTAAAAGTGGATATAGCTCCTTTTGAGAAAATTGAAAAGCGGGATTTGACATTAAATCAAAAGGAGCTAAGCGCCAAAATATGCTAACTCATGAGCCGCGGGCATGGCAAGAGATCGTTGTGGACAGGGCTCATGAGTTAAAGACACGGATCCGCGGCTCGGAGTCTCCATCGTCGCCGCTGACGTCACTGGCGCTTTATATTCTCCATTCATTCTTATGGCCCGACCACTAACGAGCACACCCCATCTTTCCACTTCCACATATCTCCTTTTCGCATAAATACGTCCAACTTATATTCGTATGTAACGATAAACAATGGGACGCTTTTGCTACGGCGCCTTGATACAACTATACAACCTCGACGGATGTCCGTATTGCGTTCAAAAAATTGAAGGCGTTTAGACCCCCTGCTCATACTACCTGTAATTGATTCGATCGACAAACGCGTTGGTCGGCGGTGACGGGGACTTGATGCATTTTTTAAACTTGATGGATGTCCGTATCGCACCGACTGAAGTGCGAAACCACGTATCTGAATTGCGGTGTTTCAAAATGTCCGTCCTTAATTCATTTCTTCAATATTAAGCTTCAGTATTAATATATCTCTATAAATTTAATTTATAAGAATCTCTTTCATTAACATCGTAAATGCTCCGTCGAAACGAATACGGCAAATCACGCACCAGTCGCATTTCGCCACGCCGTTCCATGCGCCGCAAGGAGGGGTTGCGAAAAACATGCCCACGCCTCGCATGACGCCCAAGCTTTGACCACGGATTCTCCATGACTGAAGACAAAAAAATTGCGAGACAATGACGGTTGACGGTGCACTACGCTTCCGCAGTAAATCCATTATCCACGGCCATTTCCAGAGAAACGAACGAACCGGGCAGCCGAGTCATCAGACCGAAGAAAAATAGGACGGGAAAAAGGAAAAACCGCGCATCTCCCGACGGGACCAACGTGACAACCGTTTTTCCCGAGGGGGCGAGGGGGGCCGGGCACGCCGGCCGATCCCTATATTTTTCCCGCTGAGTTTTTAGCAAATGAATTGTACTGTATCTGATCTGACCTCTGAATACATTTTCTTCATGGTTTAGTTATTTAAGGGTTCCTAAAAAAAAAAAAATAAAAAAAAACTCTCATACTATTTTATACAAGATATCATACCAGGGTTCCCAGCGATCTGGAAAACCTGGAAAAGTTAGGGGAAAAAATGGCCTGGAAAATATGGAAAAGTCAGGGAATTTGCTCCAAAAGTCTGGAATTTTTTCAAGTACTGAGAAAAAAAAATTAATAAGTAAACAAATAAAAATAAAAGAATTGTGTGTGTGTTACTACCAAACCAGCACATATTTTGTCGGCGTTTAGCCGAGGGTAAAACCCTCGTTTCCACCGTCCACCACGAGGAGGAACCGACATCAGACGGCACGCTTCCACCGTCCAACTTACAACTCCCATGGCATACGTTAATTTGAAATTCAAAATTTTGAAGAAATTTTAAAAAAATGGAGAAGAAATTTTGAAAAAATGGAGAAGAAATTTAAAATACAAAGGCATGGGGCTCATGCCTTTGTTGTTAGTGAGATTTAATAAGGATAACCTTATTTTTAAATTTAATAATTATTAAAGATCTCATGCCATGAAGAGTTGGGTTGGCGTTCTGGGCGCACCCTCACTCACAACAGTGAACAATTCGCCAATGACCGAATGCAGGGAACTCCTCTACCACCGTGCGATCCAGCAGTGAGACAACAGACTCGTAGCTGGATACTCTCTACAGAGATAGAGATTGCTGAAACTTTGTCCGGCTTGTTCGGCCCAGGTCAAACAGAATACCCTGAGCCACGAGACCCCGGGACTCTCGTGAAGTATTCGGCTCGTCCTGCATCAAAACCTACTTCAATCTGCAACATCGCCCCAACCACCAGCCCGTTTGAGAGGCGTCCGACCCTCCGGTTCCGACTTTGCCTGGTCTAAAGTGTCCCGGGGGGGATGACGGCTTTAGACTTAATGCGCAAGCATCGGCAGATACCGGAGGTTGACCAGTACAGGATTGCCAGGCTTCGATCGGTCACCCCTGCAATTGGTCACTGACGAATCGCGCAAAGTCGGTCACAGATCGGGATTTTCAGACCACTGCGTACCGGTTGATCCTTGCACCTCGCGGTTCAAGGATATGGCCTAACTACTATCAGTGGTCCCCTGAAGATCATCATTCCCCTCATGTTCCTAAGGTTCCGCTTGATCTCTTCCGTAAGCCATGGACTAACGACCAAGGTAATAACGTACCAAGGTTCCGCTTGATCCAAGGCTGCAATGGATATGGGCTAACGACCAAGGTAGCCCTGCCGAAGCAGGACACCGAGGATGCGCTTGATCCATGCCTGAGCGAATTAGGGATATGGGCAACAACCAAGGTAATAACGTACCGAGGATGCGCTTGATCCCATTTCTCTACGATATGAAGAGATATGGGCTAACAACCAGAGGCGAGGGAGGGTGCTGAATCACAACAGGTCCTCTGAAGATCATCTTTCCCCTCATGTTCCTAAGGTTCCGCTTGATCTCTTCCGTAAGCCAGGGATATGGGCTTAAAACCAAGGTAATAACGTACCAAGGTTCCGCTTGATCCAAGGCTGCAATGGATATGGCCTAACATCCAAGGTGTGAACAGCCCTGCCGAAGCAGGGCACCGAGGAAGCGGTTGATCCATGCCCGAGCGTATTAGGGATATGGGCAACAACCAAGGTAATAACGTACCAAGGATGCGCTTGATCCTAAATAGCTCGTTACGATGTGTGAAGAGATATGGGCTAACAACCAGAGGGAGGGTGCAGAATCACAACAGATTGCCGGCGTTTGGCACGGGTCAGAGACCCGTCCCAGGTCCACCACGAGGAGGCTCCGGCACCAGACCCTTTTCTCTCGCTTCTCACGTTTCCTCTCGCTTTTCCTCTCGATTTTCTTCTCACTTTTCTTCTCGCTTTTCCTCTCGCTTTTCCTCTCGCTTTTCCTCTCGATTTTCTTCTCACTTTTCTTCTCGCTTTTCCTCTTGCTTTTCTTCTCGCTTTCCTTCTCGCTTTCCTTCTCAATTTCCTTCTAGCTTTCCTTCTCAATTTCCTTCTCAATTTCCTTCTCGCTTTCCTTCTCAAGCTTTCCATTTCAATTTCCTTCTCGCTTTCCCTCTCACTGTTTTACTGTGTGCTTTCACTGTTTTATTCTCTTTTATGCTCTCTCTATTCTTCTCTTCTTCTCCCATGTCTCTTCTTTTCTCTCCTCTCTTCTCTCTTCTCTCTTTTCTTCCTGTTCTTTCTCTTATCTTCTTCCTCCTCTTTCTATTCTTCTTCCTCTCCTCAAACTTTGATTTTACCCTATACGAAGAGGTACTTTCACGAATGAGCCGTAAATAGTATTTTTTTTATTGTAGAATATAGTCTATTTGATCCCCAGGGAATCTAGTAGCCAGTAATAGACTTCTGACAGTGCTTCAGAAGACAAACGCACACTCCGTCACCGAGACAGAGAATTGACGAAGGAAGTGATTCGGTCACTTCATTCAAAGTTAGGAATAGTCTCAAAATTGTGAGCAATAGAAAAATGTTGAACATCTTATTTGTAATCAAGAATCTCATTCCTAGACAAAAGTCCTGAGGACAGAAGAACTCGCGATCCCAGTGGCGTGGCGTGAATTGCGATTTATCGATTGTTATGCCATTTAAATCCATGGTAAAAAATCGATTATTAAGGTGTTCGCTACGAACACCCTGTTTATCGATCCTTTTCCATAGGTTTAAATGGTCGATAAATCGATATATCGCAAAGCACGCCACGCCACTGCACGAACCGTCCATTTTCCATCATTTATTCCGGTAAAAATAACGTTGAATCAATAAGAAACTCAATGAAACACAACCACACCGAAACACACTCGCTCATCATATGTATGAACTGATATTAATCAAAATTAATCATTTATTGTCTCAAACTGTGTTTTTTGCTAAGTCCTGACGACGGCTGAGGCCGAAAAGCTTCGACTATTAAGTTCCTGAATTTCAAGTTAACGTGAGTTGACAGTTTATTTTAACCCATAGCACTGGCTACCCGACAAACCAAAAATTACACAAAAACTACTACCATAATGTTGTAAATCAACACTTTCAATACAAATTGTCATTGAAAGAGCAAAATTGACCAAGACGGATTATAAATATTAGTCGAAAAACAGTAACCTCAGGCGGAATTTTTTTCGTTTTGCAAAACAACTTCTAGTATAGCAATAATGAAAGTTTTGGTGGCTCACTTGCCTCGGCACAGTAAAACTAAACTTAAGAGAGCTCATCGTTTCCCGCATGAAAGAACGTAACTTCATTTCAATGTTGCCAAATGTCCCCTCGCAAATTGCATATTAAGTAGGAGAATCTTGAACTTTCCTAACTGGAAATTTCATTGATAATTTTCCCCGAGATTTCATGCAAAATTAAAATAAAAATTACACAGGCACATTTTCATTAATTTGTTTAACAAAGTTGTGCCTGAAAATTGCACAGGCATAACTTTGTAAAATAAATTAATTGTTTGAGTCAATTTGGTGACCTTGGAATGGAGTTACATTATTCCTTCGTACGGGAGACAAGTTTTACATTTAAACGTCTGGTCAGTTCTACTTATATGTGACAGACAAGGGTTAAATGGACTACATTTTGCAATTAGGAACTAAAATGTCTGAACATCCTTAAAAACACTTTTGTGCATCGGGAAACTAATGGCTCATAAGTTATTTCTAAACTGAGTCAGAAATTATAGTTCCCAATTGCAAAATGTGGTCCAAATGAGTCAGGACGCTATTGGAGCGGAGGAAAACTTATTATTCATGTGGAAGCTACCTTTCATAACAATATGCCGGGCCCCTTTTACTAGTGACCAGATCTGTAAGAGGAGACCTATCTTTCTGGGGACAAAATTCCTTTACTCAGGAAATTTGATCCTAAATCTCAAAAACTGTCGTGAAGCTTGAAGACAAAAATTCTTAGGTTGTAGAAAAATGTTGTTCATGTGTTCGCAAAAAGTTAAGAACAATTTTCTTCCGGAGGAGAAGGTCTTTTTACACAGATCCTTACACAAATGGACTGCATTTTGCAATTGAGCACTAAAATTTGTGTCTCAAGTTTAGAGACAACGTAAGTACCCATAGTATCAAATACACATAAGTGTTTTTATAGATGAGCCAGAAATTGTAGCTCCGAATTGCAACGTTTAGTTCAAATTAAGTAACGTTGACTCAGACCGCTCTCGGCGCTCTCTGCTCAATCTTCACCAGATTGAAGGCAAGAAGGAAGTAAAGCAGTCGATAACCTAACAAGGTTTAACAGTTAATTTCCACCACGACGCACTTTTAGACCCCGGCTCGTCAAAAATTCTTCCAAAGACACGAGGCACTCTGGAAATTCATGAATAATCATCCAAAATTGTTACATATTGTTACTTTGCTCTATGATGACCCATGTCTCCAGTAAAAATCTTAGCTTGAGGATACGTCTGGTTTCAGAAATACAGCGTTGACAAGTTTCCATATTTAAGCTTCAAAGATTATCGTATTATCAAGTATCTTACTTTCTGTAAACAACTGTCATCGGATGTTTCATGATATTTTAAGACATTTTATCAACAGTCAGTGTACATTTTTCAAAAAAAATACGTTAATAATAAATAATTTTTCTACGTTAATGCTGTTAATTCTGTTGATACAGCGTTGCAAACTTGACATCACAGACCTATAAAAATGCTCATTTTGTTCCGTTTTTGAATTAAAAAACAAACTTATTGACCACCTAAAGGTATGATAATGTGGTTTAGCTGAAATTCTATGATAAGATTATTCTTGTGTAAAAGTTTTACCGCGAGTGTAAGTATAGATTTAACGATACAGCGTTGCAAAGTTTATGTATATAAGCTTTAAAAATGATTTTATTTTTAAGTTCAGTGTTTGTCCGTTTTTTTTTTTTGGTTTTTTTTTTGGTTTTTTTTTATGAAATAAACCATTTAGGTTATCTGCAGATGTAAGATTGATTTGTAGTGATACAGCGTTGCCAAGCTTACAATTTTGAACTCGACGAAATATGATTTTTTTTAAAATTTTTTTTTCCAGTTTAAGATAAAATCAATGGGTATTATCCCTCATATCAAGCCAAAATATCAAGGTCTGATGTCTGTTCCAAGTGGCAATTGGTTTTTGCAATAATACTTTCGCCAACTTTATTCACAATTCTCTCCAAGCAATAAATAATAGACGATTTTAAAATAAAGATGCTTCCAGTAGTTATTTGATTTTGCTTATTTTTTTATTTACATTGACATTTTTTTCTCTCAATTTTATATGACTTTCTACCGTACATTATTTTTCATTTTTTTTTTTTAATTTTTTATTTTTTATAGTTTTTTATCTTCTTCCTTCAAAATATGTTATTCATGTGATGCTTCAGTATCAGTCCTGTGTTGCCTTCAAATCTATAGAAAACGCCTCAACATGATGCCAATTTTAAACTTTCACCCTCCAAAAGTCATATTTAAATAATTTTAAAATTCTCTCTTAATGAGGCATCTGGGTTTTTTATACATTAACGCAACAGTAATTTAAATATTCTATTTAGGTTTTAAATTATATTTTATTGTTTTGTTGGTGTATTTATTATTTTTCGTTCATTTAATTTACTTTGCATTTTTTTTCTTTTATTTCTTTAATATTTTCAAAATCTTCCATTCTTACGTTCAACATACTCAGTTTTTTAAGGAATAATGAATGTATCGTCTATATCAAGATTTATTTCTACTTAAAAAAACCCAAACGCCTCCATATTCTATGTTAGTTTCTTCATTAACCTGAAAAAGGTTGAATTTGCAACTAAGTCTAGGCAGAATATTTCAGATCTTGAAAGCAACGCTGATGCTGAATCATCCATTGTATTCCAAAAATCCTCTGGAATTACACTTTAAAGTAAAATAACTATTGGAAGTATCCTTACTTTTAACTAATTTTATAATCGAATGTTAAAAAGAAAAGCAGATACAATTTGCAACGATGTTATTTTAATGCAATTGTCACCCAGGATCAACATAAAGCCTCCACATTTCGCTTCACACTATTAACCATTAACTCATATTGTATCTTGTCTCCAATACAATGACCAGAAAAAGTAGACATTTTCATAGATGAAAGATGTAAACTTGGCAACGCTGTATTGCCCAAAATTATCGTATACTGATTAAATCTATGCTATACGTCTAAACTTTGCAACGCTGCATTGCGTAAAATTATCGTATACTGATATAAATTTTACTGTGAGTCTGCGAGTATCTCTAATTGTATATTTTACGTCTCAAATACTGCTACAATATACAAAACTATAAAAAATGGGTATTTTTAAAGGGCAAGAATGTAATTTTTGCAACGTTGTACTGCTATTAACGGCTCATCCACAATTTGAAACTTTTACTACGGATTTTCTTATAATTTTTCAGTTACGCGTCATGTTTACTTGAAACTTACATTACTTGTTACTTACATTACTTTGAAATTGGCTTTTGGAAGAAATTCTTCAAAAATATGAAGATTTTTAAGACTCAAACATGCAAACTTTGCAACGCTGTAGCTCCGAAACCGATGGCGTGGCGTGAATTGCGATATATCGATTGTCATGCCATTTAAACCTATGAAAAAGGATCGATAGACAGGGTGTTCGCAGCGAACACCTTAATAATCGATTCTTTACCATAGCTTTAAATGGCATGAGAATCGATACATCGCAATTCACGCCACGCCACTGTCCAAAACCAAACGTATCCTCAAGCTAAAATTTTTACCGGAGGCTTGTCTCATCATAATGTTTCATTTCGGTCACGTACGAATAAAATCCCCGGGTTTCAAAAAAGGTAGCTCCTCTGACATAAGGACTTATCTCACTTTTCACATGAACCCCAGAAAGCATGGATTTGAATGTGACCCAGGGCTCACGAGTAAATTGAGATTCGCCTTTTCGTCAGAGGAGCGACGAAACGGGGCCACTCATTGGGAGGCTGTTTAATCTACTTTCCTCCCTCAATTGGACTGCATTTTGCAATTTGGAAATAAAAATTCTGGCCCAATTTAAAAAAAACGCATGTGCCATTAGTATCCCTATGCACATAAGTGTTTTTTTCAGATAAGCCAGAATTTATAGTTCCAAATTGCAAAATGCAGTCCAATTCGTCGTAACCTTCCACGAAAGAACATAACTACATTTGGATTACATTTTGCGATAAGGAACCACTATTTCTGACTCTTCCATAAAACCACCGTTCTGCACAGGGAAACCAATGGCATATACGTTGTTTCTAAAATGAGCCAGAAATAGTGGTTCCTTTTTGCAAAATGTGGTCCATTTCATTGTTGACAGATTCCACCTCGTAAATTTGAATTTGTAAAGGAAAATGTTAGGTATTAATTGTACATTTCACGGATTTTACCGCTGATCTCATGAAAAACGAAAATAAATTTTGGATAAAGATTTCGCTTTCTCGTGTTTGTGAAAAATTGAATTCTTTGAATCAATTTGACATCCTTGGAATGGAGTTACGTTTCTTCGTCCGGGAAATGACAAAAAATGAAGCTGAATCCTGTCGTAGCGAATTCAGTGAATAGTTTATTCTGCAGAATCTTTGAAAAGTAAGACAGTTTCAAGGCATTATGTTCCGTAGTTCTGTAGTTCTGCAGTATTACAGAAACAGAACATCAGGAAAAACTGGACCGCGTTAAACAGAAAAGAACCAAGCCACATCAGCTATTGCCAAATTTAACAGAGGAATTTGATTTTTTACGAGAGAACGTTTGTGCGGATTCCTTTGAAAATTTTAAGGAATTTGCTTTGTATTATGGAGAAAATTCATAGAAATTTGCACAAAAATCCGCACAACTGTTTTCATGTAAAAATTAAATTGCCCGATAAAATTTGGCAATAGCTGATGTGCTTGGTTCCTTTCTGTTTAACGCGGTACAACTAGGCACCATCAAATGCAGTTAAAATGATTCTACCTAAAATCGCCTAATGATGACAGCGGCGATGATCAGCGTTTAGGAAGAATGAGGGGCTTGTAGGACAAAGCGCGCAAGTGCAGTTTTTGCTACCTCGAGAAATATGTGTTTAAAGTCTCGAAATTACATGGAGCCCTACGGCGAAATGAAAGTTCAAACCGACTTTTTGAAACTTAAAAATTGAAATTCGAGAGGGAATTTTTCACAAAATATGCACTAAGACTGTAAGTACTACATTACTTTTATAAGGCACACTACTTTTTTTATAGTTTTACTTGAAATCATTAAAATCTCAACTTTTTCAAAAACTGCACTTACGCGCTTTGTCCTCCAAGCCCCTCAAATATTTTAGCAGCCCATTTCAAAAATTGAAATTATTGACGGTAATCGATTCATTAGAGGTTGAGGTGATTCGATGGACTTAATTTTATGAGTCAGAGCGACGTGCGATATATCGCATCGATTTGTTCGATAATTTGAGCTACTTGTCATTTGTTTCGAATTTTGAGATCGCACTTCCGTTGTCATGAGACTGAAGAATTCATGTTCCAAATTTGACAAAGAATTTCAACGTAATGAAGACGTAGTTTTTTTAAAGGAAAAATATCGCATTCGATACTGATATCGAAACTGCACTCGAATGCGATATTTTTCCTCTGAAAAAACCACGCCTTTAATACGTTGAATTTCTTGATCATCCATAAATGGACGCATATTTTTTGTCAGAACGACATGCGGTATATCGCGTCGATTAGTTTCATTTTTTCAGCTACTCGTCATTTTTATCGAATTTGGAGATTTCAATTCTGTTGTTAAGAGACTAAAGAATTCACGTTGAATCTTGATTAACAAATTCATCGTAATAAAGTCGGTGTTTTTTTTTTTTTTTTTTTTTTTTTTTTTTTTTNCATTCGAATGCAGTATTTTTCCTCTATTTTCCTTACGCCTTTAATACTTTGAATTTGTTCATCAAAATTGATAAGTGAATTATTTAGTCTCCTGACAATGGAATTGCGATCTCAAAATTCGAGAAAAATGACTAGTCGCCGGAAAAATGGAACTTATCGATGCTATATATCGCATGCCGTTCTGTCACAAAATATGGCGTTCATCGAATCACCTTAATTTTCGAAATACGAGGAAGCTTGAGAGATCTTACCGTGAAGAAGCGATGATCTACAAGGTCAGGAACAGCTCTGATGCGTAGGGTGAAGATTTCCATCCTCGTTCATCGCCTTCTCAAATGTTGGCTGCAAAGAAAAAAATTAATTTAATTAATTGTCTAGTATATGGAACAGCTTAACAAATTAATTGAAATAATGTTGAAAAATAATGGGAAAAAAAACTGCTTTTTTTACCACAAAATTACAATATTCTCACATAATGTATTCAATAATAATCAATTTTCAACGATTAAACATTTTCATATCGACGACTTAAGGAAATTTGATGGACGCCATATTTAGCGTCAGAAAGGCATGCGATATATCGCATTCATTGGTTCCATTTTTTCAGCTACTCGTCATTCCTCTCCAATTTTGAGATCGAAATTCTGTTGTCAGGAGACGAAAGCACTCGCTTACCAATTTTAACAAAGAAATTCAACGTGATGAAGGCGTGGTTTTTTTTAGAGAGAAAATATCGCATTCGAGTGCAGTTTCGATATCAGTATCGAATGCGATGTTTTCTCTCTAAAGAAACCACGCCTTTAGTACGTTGAATTTCTTTGTTAAAATTGATAAGTGAGTGCTTTAGTCTCCTGACAAAGTGACAACAGAATAGCGATCTCAAAATTGGAGAAAAATGACGAACACTGAAAAAATGGAACCAATTGATGCGATATATCGCATGCCGTTCTGACACAAAATATCGCGTTCATCGAATCACCTTAAGTGTAGAAACACGCGTTTCCGTCTGCTACTCAACAGATTTTCTGTCATACTTCATTTTTTCTCGGGGGAACTGGTCTACCTAATTTCTTTAAAACTTCCGTGATTTTTTTTCAATTTTTGCAGAATACTTTGTATAAATTTCAAGCTATGAAGTTTGCTTGTTTCTTTTCGAAAAAATAAAATAAAGGTGGAAATTTTATGACACCACAATAGAAATGCATGATTTTCCACTTTGGCCCTTGATTTATGAAGAAGTTAGGTAATTCGCAAATGCAAAAAATTGCAACACATTTCAATACGCAGAATACCTCGATAACTCCACCGATTGTGAAAAAAATCTCGAGAAAATCAGAAGATTATCGCCCACAGGGATTCTCAAATTAAATATCGATGGCCAAAGTGTGAAACCACCTATCTCCGTCTGCGACGTCCCGGACCTCCTGTTACACTTTATTTTTTCTTGGTAAAACTAGTCAACTTATTCCTTGAAAACTACCTCGATTTTTCCTCTCTTTTAGCAAAATATTCACTGGGAAGAAAACACATTGATTCTAGAGTCGAGACTCTTAAAAACATCGACAAGAAAAAGTACTCTTGATTCAATCAAATCTAGCTTAGATCAAGAGCCAAGCCTCTTAATTTCAGCGGATTTCCTTTTGATTCAAGCAAAAATCCGATTGAATCAAGAGTATTTTTTCTTGTCAACGTTTTCAAGAGTCTCGACTCTAGATCCAATGTGTTTTTTTTCAGTGTTCTGTAAAGATATCAAGCCAAACAGTCGACTTAATTTTCCTCGAAAAATAAAATGGTAGCATAAAATTTACTGGAAATACGTGGTTTCACACTTAAGTCACCGATATTAAATGTAACCACACTTCTCTCGTAAAAAAAAAGAAAAGAAAATAAAAAACATTTTGTTGATGACATCAAGCGACTTACCGAATCAACGCTGAGGAATACACGTGAGCAAATTAACTTCCGAAACTATATCCTCAAATCAAATTTCACAGAAATATCACTGAAAAGACACTACCGAAAATTCGCACGATGACAACCGACACGAGTGACAAACACTACTTCCACTTATTGTAAAACACGGCAAACTATCGCACTGGACGGAAAAAGTAGAGGCTTGCAGACTAAAACATTCGGCGGATAGAAAACTTTCGCCTAAGGTTTTTCAACTATTCACTGCACCTTCTATATTTACGAAATAGTTCACAGAGAATAATTTTAATAATAAAGTACCGAACACGAAAATAAAGTACCGAACACGAAACTGAAGTACCGGACACGAAACTTGTTCAACTATTCACTGCACCTTCTAAATTCACGGAATAATTCACTGAGAAAAATTTTAATAATAAAGTACGGAACACGAAACTACACTGATGGTAATGCACTTGAATCACACGACTATCACTCGCGGTCCCGAGATGAATGTATTTCCGATAAAATATACTTCCGATTGATTATCCTCTACGCTCAAGTTCAACCCCTATGGCTGCGCGACTTCGACTGACCAAAGCACCAGAAGTTCCGAGCCCTCGAGGTCTCCAAAGTGTTCCTTGTTGTTCTCGAAAACAAAAGAGTGACTTCGATTTCCAAAATATCCCTACATTTCGGGTTTCCCAGGTGAAAGGTCAGTGCAAGTTCACAAAAGAAAATGTCTTCATTGAACTGAAAACTAATTGGATGTATTTCTATCAAACGGAACCATGTGCATTAAGACATTAGCCCTGAGACCCATACAAATATGTCCATAACAGGGCTCACGTCATAATGCACGTAGTTCCGTTTGATAGAAATACGTCCAATTATTACAATAATTAATGAGGGTACCTGGATTTCCCGGATTAATTCAACTCTCACTTTTCACAACTTTCCTTTTTTGCTGAAAAGTAGTGAGGGTTTGTCCATGAATTACGTAACCCATTTTTCCCGACCTTTGACCTCTCCTTCTCCCTTTGTCCTAGATGTCACTTACCTCCNCCCCCCCCCCGAAAAATCTTTTCATTAGAAGCGTGCCTCCCTCTTTTGCGTAGGTGTGGGTCGTCACGAACCCTTGCCACGGGTGCATCACATATGAATTCAAGTGTTTAAATGACTCAAAAACAACATAAATCACTTAGGAAAAATCTAGAATCCACTCCTCCTTCAAGGCATTTCTTGATTGTAATCGGCTCGGCTTGAATTCTGCCGTGCTAAGGAAGAACGCTGCACGAAAATTCGAGAGTTGCCAAGTTTCCCTTGATAAAGCATGTATTTTTTACGACATTTATGCATATTTTTCCTTTAAAATTTCAGATATTTACATTGAATTGCGTGCAAAATCGTCTGAAAATTTCGGGGGACAATATTCACAATTTTCCCGGTAAATGGTTCAGTTGCATTGGTCACAAAATCGTGGCTATATGCTTGAATTCTTGTGGATCAGCTAAAAATAATAAGATCCGTCCAAACAGCAACTTTCTACGTTCAATATTAACAGAGATATCGCCCTTTGAAAAGACAGGTTTTTGATGTCATATCCATCGCGGTGGTGACACCCTTGGTTTTTTCACCTTGCTTTCATCCAAGTATCACGCTGAGTAACCAGTGCATCACTGACTGATAAAAGCGAGGTGGAAGAAACCAAGGGTGTCACCACCGCGGTGGATGACGTCAAAATCCGGCTTTTTAAAAGGCGATATCTCGGCTAATATTGAACGTAGAGAGTTTGGATGGTATTATTTTTAGCTGATCTACAAGAATCAAGCATCGAAACACGATTCTGTGACCATCGCAACTCTGCCGTGCTTAGGAAGAACGCCGTATGAACATTCAGGCGTTGCCAAATTTCTTACGGCAAATCACCAGTTTTCTGGAAAATTTGTAAAGATGTTCCTTCCGATTTTTCCGATAATTTTGTTCTCAACTCCACCTGCGGTTCCTGAAAATTTCAAGGAGATAGATTCATACCTTTCTTCAAAAATAACTATTTTCTGAGAGGAAATTTGACAACTCTCGAATGTTCATACGGCGTTTTTCCTTATTGCGGCAGAACTGACCCAATCCGGTTTTTATCAGAAGAAACTTGGCAGCGTCTGAAGGCTCTTACGACGTTCTCCCTTAGCACGACAGAATTAGACACTAGGACATGGATTCAATGTCCTATTGTCATGTTGCCTGGATTGTGCTTTGTGAAATCCTCGGACCCGAGCATCCGATGCGTCTCAATCAAGATGATCAGGATGCATTTCCCCAAAAGGGCTATTGCGCCGACACGAATCCTCGAATGCACGATGCCATGACCGCCTCGATGAAGAGATGCTTTCACCTATAGCCATTCATCTCATCCTCATCTCGTACGCAGCATCCTGGGCTCCCGCCTTGCCAGATCGTCATAGACGTCGACCGTCATTTCGTCGCTCCTTTGACGTATGGGCGTATAACAATTTCCGCATGAGTCTTGGAAGCATGGATTTGTATAGAAAATAAAGCTCACGTGGAAATTGAGATGTGTCTTTTCGTCGGAGGAGCGACGATTTGATGCGTGATAATATCCTGATTCGTCGATCCTTTGATAGAGGGACGTAAGCTCGTTTCAAGGTTGGAAAATTGACCAAGGAATTCGATTTTTTATAGAAATATGATCGGCAGTGGCCTGATCATTGCAATTGATCGACAAAGTTAAAGATAAAGAAGACTAAGAAAAATTATTTCGATCCTATTGATTGAAACGGCCGATTATTGAAGACTGCGGTCCGCTGTCTAAGACAGGGAAAAAGTAGGATTCGCCAGGGAATGACAAAATGAACGTATTATTCTACCAAACGGAACTATGTGCATTAAGACATGAGTCCTGAGACCCATAAGTGTATGCGCATTACAGGGCTCACGGCATAAATTCAGGGTTCTCAGCGATCTGGAAAACCTGGAAAAGTCAGGGGGAAAAATGGCCTGGAAAACATGGAAAAGTCAGGGGGAAAAATGGCCTGGAAAACATGGAAAAGTCAGGGAATTTGCTCCAAAAGTCTGGAATTTTTTCAAGTACTAAGAAAAAAAATTTAATAAGTAAACAAATAAAAATAAAAGAATTAAAATTGAAATTGCAATTCCTTCGTTGTATTTTGAATTTTCCGCCAACTCATCCTCTTTATCGGCATTCGGAACGAATCGGAACTACTCGGAAGTGTTCGGTGGCTCCCCCTGCAGGTCAGCCATAATGATGGGAACATCTTGTGCGACCGGTTGTGTCTAATGAAAAAAGAGATCGCAGGAGCTAGCCACTCCTCTTCACTCCTCTTCGACAGAGGCGTAGGAAGGGGGGGCCTGGCCCCCCCTAGAATTGGAAATAGTATCATCTGCCCCCCCCCCTAGAAATTCTGAATGTTGCAAAAAGACCTTCTTCAACGGTAAGTCTCTGTCGCCGTGGCCTGTGAGAGGATGCCTATGAATAGAAAAACCTGTTGAATGCAACAATTTCAAAGTATTTTAACCTGATAATGTAAAAAACTGGGTGATTTTTAGGCAGAAATTGAAGGAAGATTAACGCCACAAGTGCCTCGAGATGCGCTCAAGTAGAGTTAAAATTTCAAAAATTTTCCGGGGGAGGCCCCCCGAAGTCCCCCCCCTGAGCTGGGGGGTATTCCATACCCCCCGGTGGTGGGAGGCCAGGGCCCCCTAGCAAAATGACCTAGCTACGCCTATGCTCTTCGATCGGGTAACCCTTAATCTTCAATGTAAAAGTTTCAGGTACACTCACTAGGATATCTTGCGCTTAGCTGAGAACTATGTCTGCATGCTAAGGTAGAGGTTATTTCTTTGTAACTCTGCCTTTTTTCCCCCGACAATACGCTCATTTAAAAATATATATATATGCATTTTTCAGTTTTTTTATGAATAGTTCTTAATAGTCTGCAGAACGAAGACTGCAGGTTGGATTATTTTTTAAAAGAATCTGTTCAGTGCTCTTTTCCTTAGCATAGCAGCAATACCATGATGGGATTTATTTTTCAAATCCAATACTAATATGAGTAAATGAAACAAATTGAAAAATTATATGCTTTCACCAATGCATGTATCGTTTAAGAAGGCGTTTATATTTCGCCAATTTTTTTTTTCCAACACATTTTAAGTTTTTTTGTGATTTCATTCGTGTTATGATACTATCCTAGCCTGGTTCTTATAAAAAAAAAGCTGAACCAGATCAAAAATTGATGAAGATAAGGGAGTTTTTACAAAAACCAAAAAATGCGCGCGCTGTCTCTTTTAGGGCAAATTATTTGAGTTTTTTCTACGGAAAAAGGCCTGGAAAAATTTTCATTTTGGCCTGGAAAACCTGGAAAAGTCAGAGATTTTTTTTTCCAAAATTGGCTGGGAACCCTGCATACAAATATATCATTATACACATTTTCATTGCACAGTGGTCCAAAATGGGCGAATTAGTGGATAAATTAAGATCCTCTGTCAAACTTTTTAAAAATGAAGCAAAACTGTTGATCCCCTGCAGAGTTCAGATCCCGGTAATTCATGTTTTTAATTTTTTTAATTATTACTGTATGTCACTCCGTATTGTTTGTAGAACTTTGTTATAGATTAGATTTTGTAGCATTATTTGCTTCTACATTGCATTAAAAATAATGGGTAAGCCTCTTCACCAAGTCTTGGTACTAATCTTTGAAGAAGTTTTTTGTTCGTTTTACCTTAGTTTTTTATTTATTTTTTTTTCTTCTTTTATTTTTGTTTTTTTTTATTTTCTTCTGTTTTTCTGATCATTTTTTGTTTTCTGAATTTTTAAATTTTTTTTTGGTTTTCTGTTTTTTTCAATTTTTTTTCGTTTTCTGTTTTTTCTGTTTTTTTTTATTATTTTTGTTTTGTTTTCTGTTTTTTTTTCTAAATTTTTTCTTTCTCCATTTTTCCTTATCTTTTTTAAATTTCTGAAAGTTTGCATATTTTATTGAAATAATACTACAAAATCTAATTTATAACAAAGTTCTATAAACAATACGGTCTGACTTACAGTAATAATCAAAAAAAATTTATTTACATGAATTTTTCCGGGATCTGTACTCTGCAGGGGATTAACAGTTTTGCTTCATTTTTAAAAAGTTTGACAGAGGATCTTAATTTATCCACTAATTCGCCCATTTTGGACCACTGTGCGATGAACATTTGTGAAGCTGAACACAATGGGCCTGTTGCAAATTTTTGCTAGAGCAAAACTAAGAGTTGTTTCTTTACAGATAATGCCTCAAAAATCTTGGAAATCTTGGGTATTTCCTCCTGAAATTTTCACTGATTTTTTTCAGATTTAATGCAAAAATCAATAATAAATCGGATAAAAATTGCCCGAGCTCATTCTTGGGAAAAATCGAATGGTTCAAGTCAACGTTGCGACATTGGAATGATATTACATTCCTTTGTGCAGAAAATGACGAATTATCTGAACATTTCAAGAGAAAGTGTTCATAGCCCTCCCGAAAAATAAAGATTTAATGCAAAGAAATTTGGGAATAATGGAATGTAGATAGGACATTGTTCCTGAGGACGGGAGAAGTAGAAGTGTGCTCAGTTAGCGAGTCCTGCGGCTTTGTCGATGAGCAAAGGAGCTTGGAGGGGGGGGGGGTTGATTGATGTTTTTGGTGGGTGTGTGAGGGATGACGCATGTCGCTGGTTGATGGTGTGTGACGTTGTTGGTGGTTGTGTGTTGCAGAGCAGGGATCCCTGACGATCGTGCGACGGAGCAGCACGAAGAAGAGCCTCCAGCGAACGGTCTCGGCCTCGGCCTCGCATCCCTCCGGCTCCGGCTTTGGCTCGGAGTCGCTGGACCTGGACAACGAGACCCTCGAGAGGGTCGACCTCGCCACCGAGAACTTGCCCGCCGTCGACACCCCCGATGCCTGCGACAAGGCCGCCCTCAGGTAACTACTCATTACTCACCCCTAATATACATGGAAACAAATTCAATGTTCATTTACCATTTGGACGTATTTCTACCAAACAGACCTATGTGGAGGTGAGAAATATGGGGTGTGCTCTAGGAAGCTGCATAAGAAACAATGTAAAAGAGGGCGTGATTCCTTTTGGAGAATTGGACGTATTTCTGTCAAACGGACCTAAGCGCCATAGGGCGAGGAAGGTAGAGGGGGGCTTGGATTGGCGGCGGAATCGGGCGTCCGGCTTATTCCGTCCTATACTCGCAATGCTTTTCCATGGCGCTTAGGTCTGTTTGACAGAACGCGCCATCCGGGATTCTAAATTCCTCAAAAGGAACTCAATTTGGCGCTTTGTTTCGTTTGATAGAAATACGTCCATTTATACTCTAAAAAAGATGTCCGACAAATTTCAAATGCTCATTTTACATTTTAACAAATGCTAACGTAACTACGCCCACTGCAAAACGTATAAATTAAAATGTTATGTTAGCATTTGTGTGTTGTAAAATCAGCATTTGAAACTTGTCGGACATCTTTTTAACAGTATACATGCTGAATCAACATTTATTTTTTTTTCCGTGTACCAAAATCCTCATCCTCCAATCTCACATTCTATCGTGTCCAGGCTCAGGAACAGTGTTCCAAACTCACAGGCCCCAACGCGCCAAAATCGCCCAAGAAATCGGTTATGGCACCTAAAAAATGAAGGTTCTGCGCCAACGTGGCCTCTAAAAATTGATCCCCCCCCCCCAAAAAAAAACAACAAAAATCTTAATTTTTCTGTTTGGTGCTTTTTCGCAATTTCGACGCACGGCGCCAGATTCTAAATTTTCACTTAAAGCGCCATAGACATAAATTCAATTTGGCCCCTAAAAAATCTCTAATGGCCCCTAAAAATTGAGCTTGATGGAGCACATGGCTCCTGAAACTCAAGGGTGAGTTTCGAACACTGATCAGGAATATTATTTATACGTCAAATTTTTTCTCTTCATACTTTCCCAAGGAAAACGAGCCATACAACGAGAAGTTCGAAAATCAACCCTTTAACGAGATATCAACAAGTATTTTCAAGGCAGAGCAAAAAGAAATGATGACCCCTTGAATGTTGGAATCGTCAGAATTAATAGAAAAACTTTCATCGACTTAATAATATAAACATCAGGAACGCTTTTGGAATCTAAAGTTTGTATATGCGCCAAAAAATCAGCGTAAAAAAAGAATGAAAAACGTAGATTTTCATGATTAGAATTTTGGAGAACTTTATAGTTTTCCCCCAAGCAAATCCGTGGAAGTGGGAGAAGAGTTTGGTTTCTCATCAGGGAAAAATCTGGGAATGAGCATGGTTAAGACATCGCTTGGAAGCAAGTTTAAAATGGTCCTTGAGAGCTCCATGAAACATCTAAGATTGATGAACCATCAGAAATTCTTGAAAACAGTCCTTAAATCCAGAAACTATTTATTGATCGATTGACCATCGAATTGCTGAAGAACCACTATTATTTTCTGTTCAAAAGAATAAATATCGGAGGGGGTTATTCGACTACATTTTGCATTTAGAAATTAAAATTTCTATCTCGCAGATAAAAAAACCTCTTTGCATATAGGGAAACTAAGGCGCATTATGTTGTTTCTGTAATGAGTCAGAAATTGTAGTTAATAATTGCAAAATATGGTCCAATGATGCAACGTCCGATATGTAGTTCGGCTGGTTCCGGCCAAAGCCCGTCGAACAGACGTCGCACAGTGGATCAAGTCAATCGGAGCGGTCGGACATGAAATATTTTACTTAAATTGCAAAATTTAATGTTTATTTTGTCACATTTTAAATTTCAAGGGATGGTATGAGAAGAAACTTTCACGAGAAAACCGATGGAACCACTTTTAGAGCCTCCATGTTTTGTAGAAACGGAATTTTAAGCGTTTAGAGTTTCCAAATTTTGTCCGACCTCTACTATTGACTCGATCCACTGTGCGTCGTTACTGCCGTGCTAAGGGAAAACGCCATATGAGAATTCGAATGTTGCCAAATTTCCTCTCAGTAAATATTTATTTTTGAAGAAAGTCATGCATATTTTTCCTTTAAATTTTCATATATTTTAGATAAAATTATGGACAAAATTCTTGGAAAAATCGGAAGAGTAATATTCAAAAAACCCGAAAATTTGTGGTGTGTTAAAGGAAATTTGGCAGCGTCTGAAAGCTCACACAGTGTTCTTCTTTAGCACGGCAAGTTGATGGTGAAGATACCGTAGGAATCCTACCTTGTATCGAATTGAAGCCAACAAATAATAATAACATATCATAACCGCTCTCATTCTGCCGATGATAATAAATCGATATAAAAACGGACATAAATAGGTAGGGGTTTTTCGATGGCATGGGCATTTCCAACTAATTATTGTGGTAGCACACCAATAAATTAGGTTACTAACTCAAATGTTACGGCACTGCTACGATTAATTGGAAATGCCCACATCATCCAACAAATTGGGGTGGTGCCACAATTTAGGGGATAACCCCTGACACATTTTTCCATGTATCGTTCTTCTATGGTGCAGCACTAGTTAGCCTCTATATGATGGGTGTTTTTATGCTGAATTTTCTATGTTTCAGACTCCGATGTCTGTTGCGGCAGTTACAGAAAGGTGAAATTTGCGCGGACGTGCTCCAAAAAAACCTCGCTTACGCTGCTAAAGTTTTAGAAGCTGTTTTCATCGATGAAACCAAGTAAGTTTTCAAACTCATTAGATAAATCAGAATACTTGTAGTTAAGTATAAGATTTAGGGAGCTTTGGGGAACAAGGGAACATCGAAAAATTAGTTTCCAAAACTGCGGAACTTTAAGAGACGGAAAGCCACCGTGTAGAATTAGTGCTTACACGAAAAACTTGGGTGAGCCATTCAGATCTCCAATAATAATTTAACACTCGTGCTTCCTCTACGACAGTGCAGTTGAACTTTACTCCCAGCGGGGTCATTCACAAACCGTGCCAACATTTCCTCGATAACCCCGCAAAACCAATTACCCATGGTTATTACGCGGTTAGAACAAACTATTTTCTTTCTTTCGGCCTTGCCCATACTGATCTAGCGTTATTTTTTATATCCACATTGAAACCACCCGACCACGTATTTCCGTTTCCGACGTTGCAGATCTCTTATCATAGGCACTTTATTTTTTATTTATTTCTTTATTTATTTTTTATTTATGAACAAAACTACAGAGTATTAATTGTTTTTACATTATAAGGTTAAAATATGATTAGTAAATGAACTTTGAACTTTTGAGTCTAACTTTAGACTCTAGCTTATAACTAAATTATATATACGTACTATGTATAACTGTTAATTTAGTTGTTAGTTCCTCCCCCTACGCCAGTGTCAAAAGGTGAAAAGCTGACAAATTCAAGGAAACTTTATTTTTAAATACAAAAGTACTTAACGCCAATGCTCAAAAATTTACATGATATTTCTTCTCTTTGTGAAGAACTTTCTGTGAAAACTTCGGGGTCTATAATACTGATG
This sequence comes from Bemisia tabaci, assembly GCF_001854935.1. Taxonomy (NCBI): domain Eukaryota; kingdom Metazoa; phylum Arthropoda; class Insecta; order Hemiptera; family Aleyrodidae; genus Bemisia; species Bemisia tabaci. The sequence goes on along the minus strand of NW_017547207.1, from coordinate 62,363 downwards.
TATTCTCTTTTGAAATAATAAAATGGGAGTGGAGATTTTTAAACACCGCAAACAAGACAGTTTCATTGTCGATGTACTGCCATAAAACTACAAATTGAACTTTAATAAACTGTACGGTATGATTTTGTTTAATGGCAGTCGCGAATCGATTGATTTTTGCCTATTTTGTTAAAATAAACGAGAAATATTTTATGTGTTTAAGGTTGCTCCATAGGTTTTGGTAAACAATTTTTAAAAAGTCTAACTAGTCCTCCGACGTATAACTTATCCAGAAAGCCCGGCAAAAAAACACAGTTTTTTGTGATGTAACACACAGTGATATGTGACCATCAGAGATTTTTTTACTAACAAAAAGAATGTCTCAGAGTCTAAATTTTCAGAATTGATAAATCGCCGGTCGATTCCTTTTCAAAATTGATATTTATAGAGGGCACTTTGCAAATTGATAGCCATTGCGAATCGCTCGGAATGAATTTTAGGAGTTATTTTAAGTGCTTTTGATCTTTTATGAACAAATATCTGACAAAGTCCAGCCTGATGTGACGCTTGGAAATTCTCGAGGATTTCCCTAAAATCTAGAAATGATCCGTCGATCGTTGGACTATCGAGTTATTCTCTAAAGAGCTACGGATCCACCTCAACTCAAATGGGTTGAGAATTTCACTTATATACATACCTAGCGTTAATGAGTGCTCAATTGTAGGTTTGAAACTGCGAATGATATAAACAAAGAAAATAATTGCCTGCGATTTAAAAGCTCGTAAGAATTTGCCTACGGAAATTTCGTTAGCGTGCACGATCCGTGAAAAGATAATGTTGTGTGTTTAGGCTCAAAGGAGGCACATCAATCTCACGCTTTAACAGCAGAAGTTAGCGTCACCAGTCGCGGAGATACGCTGCTGAGCTGAGGAAAAACGCCTTATGAGCCTTGAGACGTTGCCAAATTTCCTTTGATAAAATGGGAATTTCAAGGAAATCTTTGAATATTTTTTCCTATGCTATAAAAAATCGAGGTGAAGAATTCGGTGTCGGAGTCTATATAGCGCCCAAATCCCCCGATATGAATGAGAAGTGAAATGATCACTTTAAATAGATAGATAAAAAGAGTGGATTCCACTCCGTAATAATGTAAGTCTCTCTGAGATACCGCTCCGCATTCTTATCACTCGGGGTTTTCGGCGCTATTCAGACTCCGTCACAGAATTTCACTCCGAATTTTTTAAAAATGTAGAAGAAAAATACTGTTTTATTTAAAAAAATACTTTTTCAACACTATTTTACAAAATCAGTGAATTGTCCTTTAGGTGCATATGAAATTCACGAAAAATCTCAAATAAACATTCGACTGGCTCAAGACAGCTATATAATATGAGTGAGAGAAACGCAGAGACAACCCACGGGTTGGGCCTCAAAGTGACCTAAGGGTGCCCCTCCTACTCCTGGATAATCTTTTTCTCTATTATTTGAGTGTAAAACTAAGGGGAGCAATGGAGCATATGAATTTTCATATTCAATCCATCAATTTACAATGCTGCTCAAGCGAACGCGCGAGAAAACCCCTTCAATTTTTCGCGTAGACTACAAACCTACACCCACGTTCGAATAGTCGTATCCTCAGCCTTAGAGCGGATCCCACAATGCAGTATCGAAGCCATCGTCTGTAGCCCTGATCAGTAATTAACGCTGCCGTCCAAAAGAAGAACGCAGAGTAAACTTTTAGATGTTGCCAAATTTCCTTTGATAAAATACGAATTCTCGTGGAAATTGTGCATATTTTTCACCGAATTTTTCACATAATTTTATTCCCTATCAGATTTAAATTATCTGAAATTTTCGGAAGAAAATATCTACAGTTCTTTTAAACGAAAGATCAACATTTTATCTAAGGAAATTTGGCAATTTTCGAATGTACATACGGCGTTTTTCCTTAAGACGGCAGTACGGATGCGCTTCACCAGATTTCAGGCGGCTGCGACAAGTGTGACAGCCCATTCGAATAATCTGCGCTACAAGGAAAGTAGCGTGATGGATAAATCAGAGAGCATTCATTTCACAGTCCTAAGATGAGGGGAGGATGGGTTGACTGAATGTTAAGAGCGACAAAAGACGAAACAAAGGCTGGAGATTATAGACCAAGACCAAGAGAAGGGAACTGTGTCACCGTAAAATCGAGATTTCATATCTATCATTCTACGTAAATACGAGCGAGTACCATCACTTAAATCACCTCTTATTGCGACAGGAGCACTCCTTTAGTTTGATTTACTTCCAATCATTTTCATTTCATTTCGCTCTGCCTTCCTTTTGTTATTCAAATTCTCGAGGCCCATCTCCATTTAAATTGTCATTCATTACTCTAACGACTTGAAATCGGCGCAAATCGCAATGTCAACGTTATCTTTGAAACTTCAAAGTCACCGTCGGCTCCCTATTCATGATGTCCGGGCCCTGATGAAGATTTATCGTCCTCCATTCCCAGGTCCTTTTATTTATAGATTCTTTCCCCAAATACGGACGGACGATACTTTTTCACAGGCCGTTTTATTCTCGTTCATTTTTTTTTTTCCATAGTTAAGATTGAATGGTATCTTCAAATTAATCGAATGCGAGAGACCTTGCCATTTTAAGAGTTTCGATTATTTGGTAAAAACGGTATTAATTTGGTAAAAAAAAAATTACCAAAAATCGACAGGACTATTGAGCCTCAAAAATTTTACAACTGAAAAAAAGGGTACAATAACGAGGTCAAAGTATGACGAATGATGTCATTCTAAATGGACTGCATTCTGCAAAAAACTGGACTAATAGAATTGCAATATTGCCACGATCTTCCTTTCACGTTTGTCTTCAAAAAGAAACTTGGAAGCTTTTCAATTTCTCTTAGTACCAGTGAAAAGTGCGAATCGAATGAAAAAATTACAATCGTGTATTGATCTATTTCTTTTAAGGCACGGTAAAACTATCCGATGATGTCATCACTCAGAAAATAAAGCGGGATCTAAAGTGGCATTTTCAACCAACGAATCTCAAAATATCTGCATTTTTAATTGGCAAAAAAGCAAACTTTGCAACAATGCATTGCTATGAGCTTTGAACTGAAGATAAAAGTTACATTAATGAATTGTCTCATCATAAGGTTTCATTCAAGCCAAATTTGATAGAAATCCTTTGAACACGCTCTTACAGTTTGAAAGACTGAAAGTTCAATCAATATTGAACATCGACTGTTGATGTTACCGCAAGCAAATAGCTAAATCAGGCCTTTTATCAAAGGCCTAAAAAAATTACAAACTTACAAACTTTCCTACTTTACAAACTTTCTAAAATAAATCTTACAAGCTTTCCTATTATTTTCCTTTCTTAATGCTCCTCATATGATCCAACCGTAAAAAAGTTTTAAAAAAACCTGTATTTTACGGCATGCTGTAAGATTTGAGATAAATGTTAGTTCAAGGGCTAGAGGTTATTATAAATACCATCGTATAATGCTTATATTTAAAGTGAAATTGAATTATTTCCAACATAAGTAAAGAATAATTTATTTTAAATTTAGTAAAAAGAGCAAAACTTTAATTCAAGTAAGATTATTTTAGTATCTGCAGAGGCATTAGACAAAACGCTTCATTCGATTATTGGTATATGTGATAGATTTTCAAGCTAGAACTTTTTCTCCCGAGTGCGGTTAAGAGGAATAATTCACTTGATCTATTATCGAATCCAGGAATCATGCGGGTTGGCAATGGTGGACTTTGAGTTGAGGAGGATTGATGGTTTTCTTGGTAGCGGGCAGCGTCGCGTCGCCAGGCCCCGCGCCCCCCTCGCCCCCCCCTCCCCGACGCCCACTGACGCCCCCCGCGCCCTTTCGTGTGGGAGGGCGCGCCCGTCGCTTGTTCGGCAGAGGATCACTGACACGGAACAAACTGCCATCGATGGCTCCGCCGGAACCGCTCGCTACATTACACACACTCTGTAAACGCTCTTTTTTCGGTCCAACCCTCCCCGTCATGGGCCCCCCGAACACACTAAGTAGCCGCTTTAATGGGGTGTCCAGCCCCAAACCCGGCTGCACTATGTCTCAGGACAATCGATGGAAGTAACAATCGGCAGTTATCTATTTCGGGAGTTCTTCAAGAAAGGCCTCAAGTTGTCAATTTAGTTTGGGCATGGTAACAAATCCACGCTCAAATTCTCAAACAAAGTATCTCGAGTCCCGTGTTTCCAACTCTCTCATTGTATTTCTTTTATTTGATACAAAATTATGGCTTGAAGCACAGAATTGGGCCAGTTGCGCTATTCACAGGATTGGTTTTTGATGATGCCCGATTGTAGATCAGAAGAAAATATTGAGATACGTCCAAACACCAAAATTTCACGTCCCATAACAGAGATGTTACCCTTCATGAAACACGGTGTAAGGCGCCATCCACTGCCGTGTTTCATACCATAGTTCCTTACACAGAGGTTTCATCTGTGTTGTAAGTCGAGTAACTAGTACAAATGAGCAACCCTGGTAAAAATTGGCGAAAAGAGCTGCGTTTCAAAATACCGTAGGAATTCTTATAGCCGGCTAAAGAGAGCTACAGAAAATCATATAGCTGGCTGTAGAATGCGAAGAAAATCATACGGCCGGGGTACACGAAGCGATAAAAAAGTATGCAGCCTGGCTATAGTTCCCATCGCCGGGATTTACACTTTATCGTCTGGCTGTTGCTTTCTCGCCATCGATTATAAAAGGTTAAAAGAAATTATGTAGAAATTCGTGTGCTTTGGAAATCATTAAGTTTGATACGGAACCACCTTATATTTACAAAACACACATTATATTTATTTTTTTTTCATCAATTGAAATGAGAATAATCTATACAGGATGTGCAAACATTTCAAAATCATGAGTTGAATAACGCTGACTCCGCCAGATTAAATATTAGAGCCTAACACAAAGCGGAGCGGCGACGCACTGGCGCCTACAAACCTAACAAGGATACTTCACGCATTGCGCAACGCGTGAAGTATCCCTGTTAGGTTTGTAGGCGCCAATGCGCGCTTCGCATTGGCTGCCCGCCTGCCGCACCGCAGCGTGCCACGGCGCTTGAAGCCACTATTTCACACCAGAGGTATTGCACAGTATCATACGAAACTGATTGCGCCGTAATATATTAGGAATAGCAGGCATCCATCAAAAGTACGGAGCTTTCCTCGCAAAATAAATCAAGATACTACGGCCGAAAAAGAGAGCGGTAGTCCAAAAACTCACTAAGTCCTAGCATCCGTAATTAGTAACGTTCAGCATACACTTTATCGCCTGGCTGTTGCTTCGTCGCCATCGGCTATAAAAGGCTATAAGAAATTGTGTAGCCGGCTATAGAAGCTATTGGAAATCTTACAGCCGGCTGTAGGTCTATGGTATTTTGGAACACAGATTCTACTACCAATTTTTACCAGGAAACGGTGATGAATCTAAAGTGGAAGAAACTATAGTATGTAATATTTCGGTGGACCATGTCATATATGATGTTTTTGAATGGCAACATTTCCCATAAAATTGAACGTAGGGATGAGGCGCTCGGACGAAATTCATTATTTTCTGTTTATTTAAGTTTGAAACCAAAAATTCTGTGACCAATGCAACTGACTCATGCTGCTCTCAGAGAGGAATAATTACGAAAATTTTCAGGGAACAACATTGAAAAGTGTTTCACATGAAAGATTAAGTTTGATAAGAAGTCTGCAAGGCCGCTAACCTGTTTGTCAGAAACGCACCGAGTCACATCAAGTTTAAACCAAGGAGAAGATATGTTTAGTTTTATTTCTCCACACCGCAAATGAACGCACTAACGACTTTCATAACGCCTGGACTTGATACAACTATTCGTGCCTGACGGATGTCCGTGTTGCGTGAGCGAACATTTGAAGGCGCATTACCTTCTCCTACTTTTACGGCTTCAATGCGATTTTTGCGTTGAAACTTCTTCGGATCGCTGTTATCTCTCGTGTGCAATGAAGCAACGAAAGCATTACCTGGATGTGGAATTAATGTAATAGAAACGCATCAAGTCGCACTAAGTTTGAACACAGAAGAAGAGGTTTCGTGTTTAAGTCCTCCATATGAATCGGCGTATAACACAAAATTCAAAGACTCCTTTCACGTAAAATATTTTTCCTGGACTTTTCTGGTAGCTTCATGAGACATTGATGATACCCCGTGAGAGGTCTCTGTCCTGATGTAACGCGAGGGAGTGAAGTGAGCGGGTTTCCTGCGGTTCAGGAGGAAAATGCTTTACGGGCTCCTTGAACGGTCGCCTAGATTTCCGACGCGGGAACATGCCCACGGCCGTGCTAAGGAAAAACGCCGTATAAACCTCCAGGCGTTGCCAAATTTCCTTTGATTAAACACGAATTTCCTGGTAAATTTATGAATATTTTCCTTCCAATTTTTCGGATGATTTTATCGGCAATTTCACCTCTAGTCCTTGAAAATTTCAAGGAAAGATATTCATATATTCTCTCAAAAATAAACGTTTCATCGAAGGAAATTTGGCAATTCTCGAATGCCTATACGGCGTTTTTCCTCAACACGGGAGTCCAGGGCCCAGCCACGTTTAAATTCTCAGCCCGTCCTCGACCAGGCTCGGGTTCATCGCAAGCGTGTGCCAAAATCCCTTTGGCAAACGCCCTCGCTCCGGCGTCGTCTGGTAGCCCCCCCCCTCCCGCGTNCCCCCCTTGTCCCCCAATCCCCCCCGCACCCCCTGAAGGAGCCGGACTCGGACCCGTCTGATTTAGAATTCCGGGTGCATGCCGGCAAGCGGCGCTCCTCGCGCGAGTTAATGGTCGGCCAAGGGGGAATCGACCCCGTCGCCCCCCGCCCCCGCCCCCGCCCCCCCTCGTGAACCCCCGATTTTCTGCCGGGGAGCTTCTCGCAGTTTATGTTTGTCACTTTGCCCCTGTCATTCCGCGCTCCCGACTTCTGTTTTGTGTCCCGAGGTCGCCGGTCGCAAGGAACCGTGTTTCGACAACCGAGTTCCGATTCAAACTTTTGTCGCGCTGGAACCAGGAGTCGCCGAGAGGACGGCTCAAAAATCAACATGAGCGCTTTGGAAAAGTCTCCAACTCGCTCCAAACTTCACAACTAGCTGGTTTTTTAGTTCCCGCTCCTTCAAGTACATTCACAATGATAAGTCGTCGTTTCCTTTGCTAGAGAACGTAGCTTCATTCCAATGTTGTTCCAAATTTACCCCCTCAAAATGTGTATTTATCGAAAGAATTTCTGGCATTTTTAACGAAAAATGTCACCGATTTTTCCTCTGAGCACGTGCTACAATCAGAATAATTTGGGATGAAAATTGCACAAATACATTTTTTGACTCCAAAAAAAGCAAAAAAAAATTGAGTCAATTTGGCAACCTTCGAATGGGGCTACGTACTTTCATAAGGGACACGACGAAGTCTGCACCTAAAATGGGGTTAGAAATTTGAGCAATCTTAACATCAAAATAAACTGTTCTCCACTTGGTATTCAGTAAAACAGTGAGAAGGCCCTCTAAAAGGGTTGAATAGAAGTTTTGGAGATAGACGCCGATTTTTGAATCAGATACGGGGATGATCCGAGTGGAAGTCGATTAAATTTCCATGGCTTGGCATGGATGGCTGAGAGGTAAACTTAGTCGCTGTTTTTTTTTTTTTTGGCGCGTATACGTAGTATACCGCCTTTGCGATCGTTTCGACCCCCCCCCCTCGATACAATAACCGAGTCCCCTAGTTCCTTACCGAAAAGTGACTACCGCGAACTTCTGAGATTTTCCAAAGCGTGTAAAAAGTTTACTAATCCGTCAATAATAATGATTAAAATTTGTTTCTCATTCTGGGGCTCGCTAGTTTATGTGTAATGAATACCAAGAGTCTACGTTTCTTGGTTTTTTTT